>JANHZU010002133.1:43628-53931 GCA_032468055.1 Acrochordus granulatus | reverse complement strand
GGTGCAACTTTGTGTTGTGTGCCAGTTGTGCCCTTTCCTGGACCGTGAATCCCTATGCTCAGTCACTGATGCCCTCATCATCTCTTTGATAGACTACTGAAATGCACTTTACATGGGGCTACCTTTGAAGAGCAACCAGAAGCTGCAGCTGGTGCAGAATGCTGTTGTGCGGATGGTTTTAGGGGCCATAGAATGGCCCACATAACACCTTTTTTTCTGCAAGCTGCACTGGCTGCCACTTTGCTTCCAGGTGCAATTCAAGGTGTTGGCTTTGACCTTTAAAGCCCTTCATGGCATGTGGCCAGGCTATCTGAGGAACCGTTTCACCCTAGTGGGGATGACCTGCCCCACCAGATCTGGCAAAAGAGACCTACTGCAGTTCCTGTCAGCCAAGGAATTTCAGTTGATGGGATCAAGAAGAGCCTTTTCTTCTGTGGCTTTTGCCCTGAGGAATATCATGCCCCCAGAGGTGAGGTCTGCACCCACCCTTGTAGCCTTCCAGAAGGGCCTTAAGACCTGGCTCTGCCAGCTGGCTTGGAGCCCCAATGGGGGTACACCATTGTACCAACCTCCTTTCCCCACATATATATTCTCACTACTCCCTTCTCTGTCTGGTTGGTTTTTATTTAATTTAAATGGTTTTAATTTTTTATTCTATATTGTTCTTATGTTCTTATTGTAAGCCTCTGAGAATTGTATCTGAGTTTGGCAGCATGTAAATTTAGTATAAATAAATAAATAAACTAACTAACTCTACCAATCAGGTTGAGTTAGCACATCTAGCATACAACTAAACTTTCTCTCAGCCCAAAACACCTCTAAGTGTTATTGCTATGGGGAAAATAGAAGAAGAAAGGTGTGTTGGATATGATCGCCACCCTGAGTTATTTGTAAAAATAATACAGGCAGGATACAAATACAAATAAATAAAATGCCAAGAGATTTTTCATCCACAAATGAAATGACCAAAAATAGACATTCCAGATAAAACTGCTAATAACTGCAATCCAGTGGGATCTAATTTAATTTAAATTTATTAATATATGTGAAATGATTAGAAGGATTTGGACCTCCTACAGATAGTGCATTTTCTGAGGATGAAATGTGCTGCTGCTGCAACTGTCATGAAAAATAAGAGAATTTGAATTAATTGGTTTTCAAAATTGACTTGTAAGAAAATGAGCCACTGACAGAATAAGTAACAATTGGCTCACATCTAATTGTGGTGGATAAATTTCCTAGACTTAAATGTTGCTAGATTTACTTCTCATCCTTTCCTGAAGAAGAACTTCATGGATTACTCACCCATCTATAAAGTTGCACGCTTGCATGTGTGCGCACCCACACACATACAGTATTTGGTTCTCTTATTGTTACAAGCACACTTTTTCTTAAGAGTGCCCTATTGGCTGGAGGAGAAAGTTGTTTCTGTATGAGCATCTGGTAGATTTCCTCAATGTAGAGCAAGTGAGCTCAAATGTGGTATCTTTGAGACCTTATTTCGCTATGGCTGTACAAAAGAACAGAATGGGATCCCACGCATGAGTTTAAGATTTTCATGGAATGGATGGACTAGATTCAAACTGGTCTACATTGATTGCTGTCTGCTCTTCAGTTAACTTCAACATATTTATACTTAATGGGAAAACAATAACATAAATTAACTGCAGTATCCTGAAAAAGAAATCTAATCTGATAATTCATTAAGCTTCAAATAATTCCTACCAACATCCACCTTTTTACTTTGCATCCCTAGAAATACCTAGCCCCTGATTAATTTTGGAGTTAATGCAGTGCTTGCTTGCTATCTGTCATTTCTTGGATCCAGAAGCACAGCAAGTTTTGCTCTTAGCTGCATCTTTGTTTCCTAGTCTCCAGATTGGGATTTTTTTTTAATTTATTTGATTTTTATCCCACCTTTATTGTTTATAAATGACTCAAGGCAGCTAACACACCTAATCTCCTTCTTCCTTCTATGTTCTCTGCAACGTGAGGTGGGCTAGGCTGAGAGAGTGAGTGGTCCAAAATCACCCAACTGCATTTATATAACCTCTCTCTGATTTTATCTATTTGAGGGAAAAATGTAATTTCTTTTTCAGACAGTAAAAAATCTCAGTGTGTAAGAGTCCTGTCACAGAAATGAAAAATTATATTTGCTCTGTTTGTTCAGATACTCTGGTCTGTCAATTCAACATTCAGCTCTTGGAGTGTCTCCTGATATTTAAATTTTGCTGATTTCAGTCTTCCTTGACAAGTTATAAGAAAATAGCCTTGATAACAAGGAATCTGAAAAGGGAATTTGGTGAAGCAGAACCTCCATTTCACCACACATCCTGAAAGTTGTTCTTCCTCAAAAATATCATTGAGCTGATGGGCTCAGATGTACCATAGCGCAAAGAAAGAATCAGCATTCCTCTGTGATAACCTGAAAGAGTTAGACTGTTCGACTGAATGACATGACTGGCTTCTTCCGGTTTGGTTGTTTTGAACAAGACAAATCAACTGGAATCGGTTCTCATTTCTGTGAAGTTTGATAAAATAACCTCCTTGCTTCTTAAACAGCAGAAGGATCTTCCAAGTAATGCAACACACAAAAACAGATGTGTGAATTAGCCTATTCTTTTCCAGTGTATTCCACCACAGTATAGCACAACTCAGTTTCAAATCCTATTTCTTTGGGGAGGAAGAGTGGGGGGCACTAAATTTTCCGTATGTCTTCATTTTTTATTTTCAGTCAGGAAAAGTGAAGAATAACAAAAAGAAATGCTTTGGGTAAGTGCATACATGTTTGCTTGAAGAGGACTGGGAAATCTGGAATATGCTAGGAATTCAAACAGGTAAGAGGTTTTGTCCCTTTTTGAAATGATGTGAGTGCCATAAAATTATGCATTGTAACTATATTTCTGATAAGTTATTCTAGGATATGTGAAATGAGAAAATAAAGATAGAATTAAAGAATACAAGGCATTATAAGTCAGATCTTTTCATTAGGGTAGATTCTTACACCTCTATTAACTTAATTAATGGTGCTAGAGTGTCGAAGTCACTCAAGCACCATTAATTAATATCTGGAGTTGTTTGATTATTGGCCATCAATTAAACACTGTGTGTTTGGGTATAGGTGGCTCTCCAAAATCTCAGGTAGAAATCCTTCTCCGTATTTATTAGCTGAGTGATTTAACCAGAGATTCCAGGGAGACATTAGATACGAAAGTATCAGCTCCGCCTTTAACTCTGACCAGTTAGCTTTAAAGCGTTGGGCAGCCGTGCATTAAGTTTTGGGTTTTGAAATTCTCTCTTACTCAAATGTTGCAGGGCCCTCAATGGAAGGCCTTTGTTAAGCAGCTATCTACCATGGCTGCCCTGATCTCCTCGAATAAAAACCTTCACATTTAGCACTGATCTAAAAGCAGCTCAGCAGCTGAGGGCAAGGTTGGGTTAATTTCTGGCTCAGCTTCCATGTATCTAAAATCATATAAAACTCAGAATTTCCCTCTGCAGTACTGAAGTGCTATGGAGAGCTTGTAAGAATGTTTTCCCACTGATGGAACTTGCTTCACCCACCTACAGGTTTCTGGGTTCAAAAGACCGTCCTTTCTTCTACGTAAGTGGGATCCTTCAAATGCTAGAGGGGAGCAGTACCTTGGAGGCTATTCTGTGTATTCTCCACTAAGCAACTGTTATCTTTTTCTTTTTGCAAGAAGGTGGGGAACATAACAGCTAATGTCAAACAATCAGTTTTAAAAACATGAAGGGAGGCAGAGTATTACTTGAATGTCAATCTCCATATTCTCCTATCAGACAGAGGGAAAAAGGAGCTAGTTGGATCCTGCCATTTTTCATACGCTGAGATTAGTGGCAGGGAATAAGCCACAGAATGAAATCACTTTTTCTGACTGGAAAGTGGAAATGGTAGTGCTATGAAACTGCTCTGATTGCAACAATATCAGAAGATCTTACAGTGTGACTCAATTCAGAATTAGCCTTTAAAAAAGGCTTCTTGCATATTGGAGACAATGCTGGAAGAGGAATTATAAACCCAGAGGAATGAAGGATGTACCAACAAAAGGCTGCAAAATGGCCCCTTAGGGTTCATCAGAAAAAAACAGAAGGGTATTCCCTGAAAGAGCTTCACATAAACATTGCATAGTCTGGCTCAGAGATCATGGGGCCTGTACGCTGATGTATCTGGAGGTCACTAAGTTTGGGTGGATGCTTCCAAAATTAAAAAAAAAATACAGAAAGGAATGATATTTAGGGATTAACTTCTAAGAATAACTACTGCAATTTGTTTCAGGGCCTCATTCATTCTGGTAGCAGAGATGGAATTTCTTTTCAGCTGACCTCTTCCTGAGACCCCAACTTAGTAAAGTACTTGAGAGATGTCTCCTCTCTTCATTCCTTTTTACCATGAAGCCACTGGAGTGGTCATCTGGCGGAACAGGATTCAGTAGCAACACAAAATATGAATGTAACTCAGTTTTACATTTCACCCCTAGGCCAAACAGATGATACGGTGGAAGTGCTACCCTATTGCTTGGAACCTATTAGAGACTGGATAGAGAGGAAGAAGCTGCAACTGAATCCTCCAAAACAGAGTGGCTTTGGCTTGAAATTATTGCAGGGAAATTGCATCTTTGGCTCTGAAGTATCTGTACTCTCCTGCTCAGAGGTGGTCTGCAATTTGGGAATTCTCCTAGATTCACAGTTCTGTTTCAGGAGCAGGTGGTAGCCCCTTGCAAAAACTTTGCAGAACCTCTTGTGCACCAATCAAAACCTTTCCTGGACCATGATGTCCCACTCACAGTAATTCATACTGTAGTCATCTCCCAGTTGAATCATTGTAATGTGCTCTGCATAGGACTGCCCTTCAAGAACACCCCAAAACTACAGAATATGATAGTGTGGGCAGTGAAAGACTATGGGAAATGGAGAAATACATAAGTAATGTTAAAGGAAAAAAAATGGAAAGGAATGAAAAGAAAAGAGATTCTCTGGGAGGAAAATACCTTAGCATTACTACCTTGTGACCTCCAGCTTTGTTAGATTAACGTGATCAGGACATTTAGCATGCCACTGCTGTGTTTGCTCCCTAATCTCTAAAGAGTGGCTTGAAGCCAGGCCAAAATCTTCATATGCTAACCTTGATATTCTGGAAACTCTATAGTGCCTGGACTTTTAGGGGAGGGAGAGAAAAAGTTGATGGAAGATAAAAGGAAGCAAGAGCTTCTACTAATGATGGAAAAATACACATTACTAAAGCTCTGCAAAAACTAGGTGTGCTAGTTTTGTAGCAATTTCTAATAAACCATAACAGAACCCAGAACAAATCAAGTCAACTCCCAGACACAATGAATATCATAAGATTAGAAGCTCAAAAATCCTATTTGGAAGACCTCTAAAATTAATTGCTGTATGACATCTTATTTCCTATGACAAGTGCTATTATTCTAGACAGAGCACATGAAGATATAAGGATGGAGAAAAATGATCACAGAAAAACATATGCATAACAGACAAAACACCCGGCCTTGGTCCCAGGCCTGAAATTAAGTATGAGGGAAGGGCATAGCTGTTGTGCTCTGTTTTAATGATTGCTTTTAATCCAGGTTGTCTGTTTTATGTTTTTTATTATTTTAGTTGAGTACTATATTTTTAAGCCACCTAGAAACAGTTGGAGTGGGTGGCTATATTAAATCTAAAAGATAATCATAATCATCAATAGAACATCATTATAAATCCATAAGGATTACTTAAGAAATTAATTAAGAAATTTTATGACTAGAGCTGACATTTACATCCCAGCTAGTAAAGGGCAGAAATTTGTTCTATGAAAATCCTAGGAAGCAAGGACTTAAATATAAGGCTTGTGATGCCAAACAAAGAAGTTACATACACTGTATATATTTACTTATCTACTTAAAAGGCAGAAACAAAAAAAAATAGAAGTGGAAATGTTGCATTAGTCATCTAAGGGTTTTCCTTGGGAAATTCTGTGAAACAAAATAAACGTGCATAGGATATGCCTAGAAAACAACAGCTAGCTTTCCCCTTGATTAAAAATAATGTGAGCTATCATTTAATGCATCCTGAAGATATTAGACTAATAGACCCATTACTGAATCATGAATAAATATTGGCCTAGTAGATGATTCATGAATAATATTCTAAGTGAATCTTATTCACTTATGGTTGATGATGTGAAAACACATAAACACAAACGTGTTTATGACGCAACGTAGGTGTTTACCTGGCTTCATGAAATACCCAGAATGTACTTAAAGTGAAAGCTGCTTTGAACAGTAAAAATGAGTGAACTGACAAGTTCAGTGCATTTCCTTACACTTGACAGGTGTTTTTTAGGCAGAAATCATCCCTCGCCCAACTGCCTGAAGACTTATAAACTTGAGCTGGTAGTAACTGAATCAGGGGCCTTCTATATACAGGACAAAGAATGCTTTTTGTTCCTAACCTGTGTCTTTTTCCTGTGCTTAGGCTCTTTTCCTACATGGCACTCTTTAGAAATGTTCATGTTCTTTCAGAAATTCTTTTCTATATTAACTTATCTCCTGAGCTATTACAGATGGTTCTGCTTAGCTGCAGTGCAATTTGTAGAGAACCTTGTCTAAAGAAGCAGACTTAAAAAAGCAGTCCCTGTGGGTTTTACTCGACTAGCCTTGTGGCTACAGGGGGTGGTGCTCATCTCCGTTTCAAGGGCCATTGAGCTAGTGCTTATCCAAAGACGTTTCTACGGTCATTTGGCCAGCATGACATCACAGAGCACTGTTACCTTCCACCAAAGTGGTACCTATTTATCTACTCACAGTTACATGCTTTTGAACTGCTAGGTTGGCAGGAGCTAGGGAAAGGATGGTAGCTCACCCCACCATGTGATACTTGAGTCGTGAATGTGGGCCATCAGCTTTCCAACCGGCAAGCCCAGCGTCTTAACTGCTGAGCTGTCACAGCCCCTAAAAAGGCAGACTTTCAGGAATTCGTTCATTTCATGAACATTTGCTGAATTTGGCCTTGGCAATATGTTTAAAATGACTTTTTAAATGGCTTAATATTGATTTTTATTCCTGATGTAGAATTATGTGATTTTTAGTTCTCATCAATTGATTAGAGTTCATTTGGCCATAACAAGTCAGGAATAAAACACTGAATTAAAACAGATAATTACACCCAACTGTTCCAATTTCTTTGCAGAGTTCAAAACCTGTGAGATGAACAATCCAAATAAATGATGCTCCTAATTACAATAGCTGAAATTGAATAGCAGAAAACAAGATAATGCAGTGATGTTATCAGGTAGGCTGTGCAGACTACTTGTTCAGACATCCAGTCAATAAGGAAACTGGAAGGGTTCCTAAAAAAATAATACTGGCTTACAAAATTTCAAAGTATATTATTTTATTATTTAAAATGTCTTTGCCTTTTTAGATCCAGGAATAAAATTACTTTTCCACATTGCTGGGTACACAATTTGACATTCTACTCCATTTTCTGTCATACAGGTTCAGAAAAATAATAAAACCTTGCATATTAGAGAACTATAAACAATAAGAATCTCGCTATCGTGACACTGAAAGGCACCCCAATTTTACCCTTTGTTGCCAGTGGTACATTTTGCTGCCAGCTGAAACACTGAATCATAGATACACATGGGAGCAGGGCATATGTGGGGTTAAGACAACCTTCAGCCTGAGTTCGAGACTTAGGCTCCATGTAACAGGATGAGCTCCAATTATTCACCCCAGCTCCTGCCAACTTAGTAGTTCAAAAGCATGCAAAATGCAAATAGAAAAATAAGTACTGCCTAAATTGGTGAGAAGGTAACAGCGTTGCATGCACCTCAGCACATAGCCATGCCAGCCACATAACCATGGAAGCTTCTTCATGGTGGCTCTCCAGCTATGAAACGGAGATGAGCACTGCCCCCTAGAGTTGGTCACAATTGAAAGGGGAAACCTTTACCGTTTTTATACCCATGGGAAGCAGGCAATCCATGCATGAGGAATGATATGCACAAAGCTGAAGTACTGTGTAAGAACAGGACTAGTAGAGATATTTTGCTGCTAGAATGAAGGGGACATTTCTCCTTTCAGATGGTCAAGCATTTGGTAAGATCCATATATATAAGTCAGGGAATCAATATTACCACCGCTGCAAGCTTCAAAATGTTTCCTTATACATTTTCCAACTTTTTTGCAGCCTAGCATCCTAATAAGAGGCCAGGTCTGGAAAAAGATTTCCTGTTCCTAAGCTGCCCAGAGTACAAATCCTACCCACCAGCCCTCCCTTATACTCTGCACGGTAGGGCAAGTTACGTGGTTCCTACAGAAGAGTCTCTGAAGCTCAGGTTTAAACTGTGCAGTCCTTGGTGCTCTCTGAACTTTGGTTGTTTGCTTGCACACCTTCATTACCTGACTAGGTAACATCATCAGCGCAAGTAAACAAGCTCAGAGAGCACCAGGGACTCCAAGTTACATAGTGCTGGGCAACACCGCGCGAGCCGCGAGCCAGGCTGCGTATTTTAGTTTGTCTTCTTAAAACCCACAAGCAATAAACACAGTTCCGAAGGGCTGACCGGCAGGTCGTTTGCACCGGAAAGGATCAGCTTATGCCTTGTTTAAGAGGAGGCGAGGACCGCTCGCTCAAGATCCCGACCTCTCAAATAGAAGATGAAGTTAACCTCTATCTCTTAATGCCTCTTTTCCTACCCCCCCTTTTTTTGCTCCCCTTTACCGAGCGAGATTTCGCTACTGCTTGAAATCTTTGCCTCGCCAGCAATTCCCGGCAAAACATCCGAGCAGAAGGATTTCTTTCTACAACCGCCAGACAGACGCCAGCATTTGCTCTGCTCTCCGTTACTGTACCTGGTGAACGTCGCCGGAGGGTTAAAGGCTGCGGCTTGACGCGCTGCGCTCCGCTCCGCAAACCCCGCCGGCGCATCCTTGCTTGGACTCTCTTCCAAGCCGGGGAGGGGGAGGCGGACGGACGGACGCCCAAAATAAAACCTGCCCCCGTCGCTCCTTATCGAAAAAAGCGTCTCCCTTCTCACAGCTGGTCGGAAGAGGCTGGCGAAGAGATCGACCCCTCCGAGCCGCGGACGGCTCCCCAGCGCGGGACCCTTGCCAAGTCGGGCCGGGCGACGGGAAGAGGAGCGCGGCGCTCTGGAAGCGCGGAGGGCGCTCAAGGCCGGCCCCGCGGGCCCCCTAGTGGCCGAGAGAGGCAACGCCTCGCGGGCTGAGCCGCCCCCGGGCGCGCTGGGCGTTCCGCCTCTCGCTCCGCTTCCCGGCTCTCGGGTGAGCGGTTCTCGCAAGAGCATCCCGCCGAACCAGCTTTTCAGAGTTTTGTTATGAAATCCAGGTTTAGCTCTCTCCACCCCTCAGTGGAAAGCGTCTCCTTCCTAGCGGGGGTCTTGGGCCGCAGTCGCTCTCTCAACCGCAGCTTGCAAACGCTCAACCACATGCCCAAATGTTTCGGGTCTGCATCAGGCCTGCCGCAAAAGGTTAAGTGTTGTATTGCAGTTGAAGTGTTGATATATGTCTAACACATATCGTGTTGTTACAGATGATGCGGTGGAGAATGCTTTATGTCCGAAACCAATTTTTGTTTTAGCTTTTTGGTGTGAAAAGGTCAAGCCTATTCCCATTGCTGCCAGCCACTCTACCAAGTAATTTACAGAACCTGAAGCCCCTCTTAGATGCTCTTACGAAGCCAATTACTTCCTCTTGCAGTTTAGATTGGACTTCCCCTGAGAACCCCTTTGCTTACTCCGGGAAACTTTCTGCCAAGCTGCAATTACTGTTGCATCGAATGAGTGCTGATGGAGTTAGAACAATTCTACAACTGGATGAACTTTAAAATAACTAGGCAACTGATCACCATGCTCTTCACTGCATACATGAGAACCTCTGGTTCCTTTGAACTGATTGTCCTTTAAATTTTGCTAGCCTGGTGGGATTTTAAATATAGAAACCTAATCTATATGGCGTTTTATTTTTTGCTTTCACCAAACATGTCCCTCCCATCTTAATCTAGGACAGCTCCTTCAGCTGCTCCTATACTTGGGCTGACCTTTTCCCATCCCTCTTTCTTTCCTTGCTCTTTCCCTCCTAACTGTTGTGAGACTGGTGGCCAATGAGCTTCTCTAGAAGATCAAATGTCACTATAACAGGAGGACTTATTTGCGTGCTGAAGTTGGCAGAGCCTGCACCCTGATCCATTCGGCCGAAAGCTCCTTGCTTCTCTCAGCTCCCCCTCTCAGGTAAGAAAGAGATTCAAGTGAAACATATAT
>JANHZU010002133.1:0-13092 GCA_032468055.1 Acrochordus granulatus | reverse complement strand
ATCAAATTACTGCCCTTTCTTTGCAATGCACAGGAGAAGCGTAGAACTGAGAGGGCTGATCAGCAAAGAATCCGGGCTGAGAAAGAAAAGGAGCGTCAGGCCAGACTTGCTGTGAGTCTATTTGCAGCCTCTTCTTATTGATATCTCATTATCCTGAATGTAACTCATCTGTTACAAGTTGTGGTTATTACTTTTGGCTTCATCTTACCACTCCCAAAAAAATTATATCCAAGACCCACATTGTCTGTTCTGCCATTGTGAGGTAGAATTTGTTCTTATTTTCTGTTTCACAGGAGGAGAAGGCAAGAAGAGAGGAAGAAGAGGCCAAGAGGAAGGCTGAAGATGATTTGAAGAAGAAGAAAGCTCTGACCTCTATGGGTGCCACATACAGCAGCTATTTGGCTAAGGTAAATCTGTTGTATGCAGAGAAAATCTGAATGTGATCAGGGATGAGCACTGCTGATCTGAAAGTTATCCAACAGTTTCTAGGAATTTTTAATTCTACAATGACAAAAGCTTTCACTTTCAAGAAGAGGCCAAAGAAGCTCACCAGATGAAGGACCTGCTAGTCTCTGTTTTAAGGATTGTTTTTTAATGTGGGATAGAGATTTTTCTCTTCCCACCTCTCACCCATAAAGGAATTTATACAGCTGTTGCTGTTCAAGATTTTTAATCTGGAATTCACCTATGTAAATAATTTCTGTAAAGGAAGTTGTGAGAAAGACAGATGAAGCAAACCACTTTGTGATAAAGAGTTCTTCCAATATCACTAGTTCCATTCATTCTTGATACAGTTTAAAGCCAACTTACTATTCTCATTTTATCTCCAAATCAAATCATATTCTGAATTACTAGTCAGTGACCCAGACACATAAGTCTTACTAAATCAAAGATACGTAATACAATTACGAAACTGAACATACAAAACAAAATAAGCCATACAAGAGAAAATGTACATTCGTGCTTGTACTATTTTGCTATTAGCAACATGCAAAGTTTACAAGTCACAAAAACCAACTTTCCAACAGTGAGAGTTACTTTGGTGTCTTTATCTGTCAGTGAAACGTGAATATAAATTTCTTCAGTCTATCCCAAAAATAGTTTCAAAAGAGATGTTAGTAGCTGTTTATGTATGTCTTAATAGAAGTTACAATACCATAGAAAATGAGTTTTCATGTTTCAGTATTACCATAATGTAAGAGCAGAGTTTTTCCATATGTGGAATTTTATAAAATGTATTTCTTTATCTCATTATTCATGGCTTCCAAATGTCTTTACTCAAAGATAACAAATATTTCTGAAAACTCAGTGCTGCCTGTCTTCTTCAGTGTTTCTTTTTCAAATTTGCCTTCCTTTTGAGTTTCTTTCCCAACCTGAGAGCTTCTACTGCCTTGTGAATTAACTTCCTGGAAGAAGCAAAAAGCCTCTGGTTTACCCTAGTGCTTTGAAATGAGGAATCCCAGCAAATCCTGAGAAGCAAAATTGCATTTGAGCTGAGTGAGATGGAGCTAGGAGGCAAGGAGTAGTAGGCAGTCTGTCCCATGAAGAAGTCAAGGTCTGCAAACCTAGGATGACCAATGTGGAATGCAGTTTTATTTAGGTGAAGAGCAAGGATAGGAGAATATTTTTCTAAGAATGGCAGGGAAACAAACTTTTTAGGAACCTTGCAACATTTATGTCTGGTATGGGGCTGACTCACCAGCTCCACAGCCTTGTTCAAATGGTTCTTCAGCCATGAGGGACAATCCTTAGAGCTATGTAGAGCATTTCCAGCAATGATCAAAAAGGCATGCAAAGCAAGTATGTTAGCAAATTCTTGAGAACAATTACTTTAGAGAAGACTTTGCTAATTGGGTGACATCCAAATATACCAGATTACAACCCTCCTTGTCTCTAGTCAATATATCTAGTGCATTTATGAGTATGAATTGTGATGTAACACTTTTACAATTGAGGCTGATGCTATAATGTATGCCAAGTTTTAACTTTCTTCTTCGTTTTCTTCAGTGGGATGCATCCAGTGATAATTTTTGCACTCTTCTTTCCCAGGCTGATCAAAAGAGAGGAAAGAAACAAACTGCAAGGGAATTGAAGAAGAAAGCTTTAGCAGAAAGACGCAAACCTTTGAATATTGACCACCTTAATGAAGACAAGTTGAGGTAAAAAAATATTCCCCCCAGGAAGTACTGCATACAAGATTGAGTTTGTGTGAAATGGAAGAAATCCAATTTGTTTTAGTATTTTCTGTAGTATTAAAATAGAGCTTCACAGGAGGTGAACTATCTGCTGTTATGGAAAGAATTTTTTATTCTTTCCATAATGGTGGAACCTGGATTATTTAATCCTGATGAACAATATCAAATTACATTATCAATTTATAACAATATATTATATAATATTAATATATAACGTATAATGCAGTTGCAACATTAGTAAATTAGTAAAAAACAGAGTCTATATTTAAAGAACAAAGAAAATAAAAATGGGAATCATGTCTTGGATGCAAAATGGGGATTTTGATGACTCATTTATAAGATAATCAACAATATTTTTTAAATATGGAAGAAACTGGTTAAAGAGGTTTTAATCTAATGAGAGTAAAATATGAAAGTGGTAGTACTTCAGGTAAATTTGTGAAAAAATCGTTAAAGGTATGATGTTCAATAGAAAGAAAAGACTCAATAATGAACATAGATTTTGTATAGAGAAATCCTTTCACATTTTTTTTAATTATTCCTGTTAATTCACGTATGGCTAAGAGTCTCAAAAGGCAGATGAAATATTCCGAATAAGCAGTTACAAGGTAGAGAAGAAGTTCTGTTATGGATAAGCAACTGACTAATGAACAGAAAGCAGGAAATTCAAATAAATGAACAAGAATTTCCAAGGGGGAAAGTGAAGATTCCCCCAAGTATCTGTATTGGGCCCAGGATATTTCAGTTTGGCCATTACAGTAAGTATCAAGAGATCAGTATTAATGAAATGGTTAGGCTCTCTGTTGATATTTCGATGCTCATTTAACTTCTCAGTTAAGGAAAATTACATGAGGGATTAATGAAATCCACAAACTAGAACTCTTCAGATGTGTTGAATTTCCATTTGAAGAGTCTCCCAACCAGTTTGGCAGTTTAAGAAATAATGAGCTTATATAAAAGTGTTTCTTCATTTACATTTTCATTTCATTCAATCCTAGCTATTTGAGTTGTACAAAAGATGGGATGTATGAAATTTAATCCTTTGTTATATCTCCACTTCTTCATAAATAAATAGGGACAAAGCCCAAGAATTGTGGGATTGGCTATATCAGCTGGAGACAGAAAAATATGAGTATTTAGAGAAGATCAAGAGACAAAAATATGATGTGAGTAGAAAAAGAGATTATGGCTATGATTTTGGTTTATTTCCAGTATGAAATCAGTTATACTCCTAAGGGAAACCAGGGCGGATGACCCTAAAAGCCCATATACTATTCTGAAAGTTTGTCAGTAAAATTCAGATTTTCACTCCAGAGTGATAACTTCTCAATTATACATCCAGGGTGGATTTCTGTTTTCCACTTAAACATTTCCTCATGATATGCCTGAAAATATTATGAAATAATGTTGTAATATTAATTAATGTGCCCATCTATCTTTTTGAAGTATCTTCATAAACCAGATGGCTTATTCATGATTTTATACCCCATCACAGAAGCCAAGCAGGGGAGCTAACAATCTGTATAAATCCACAAGCAGTGTCAGCACTGCTGAAATAGCTATGAGACCAATACTGAACCCACTTCTGATGTCTCCAGCCTCTGTTAACTCTCTAGTCTTACCTTCACGTCAATTTATACAGGCAGAAAAGCCAACACCATTCTCTTCTGTTGCGTTAAGAAGGCTACAAGATAGTCACCATTGTTTTTAAAAAGGGTATAGATTATATTCTCTTCATATTGTGTGGAAGAAAATATTCCAAATTGTCTATGAACTGTGAGCATGCTTACAACCACTCTGCCTGTGTTTTAATTCTGTTATTGTAGATGGAGCAAGATATAATTTGTCATCCAATTGTCCATTTTATTGTTCATTGGCAATGGTACATGCTTTATACTCTGCATGTAGGGGGCATAAGAGGTTATACCTAGGAATAAAGGAAAACTGGTAGATTGTGCAGATAATGCAGAAAATGTCCTGTGAATTCTTTGGCGTGCTTGGAATTTAATTTTGAAAATAGGAAAGAATAAGGCAGTTGCTTAGAATAGTCGCCTGCTTTTATAATGTTCAGATAATCCTTTATAATACACTCACAAGAAATGAGAGAGTTCTAAGAATGTTAAAGGCAAATGTTTGTCTTTTTCTGGTTACCTATATTGCAAAAAATCCAATTTTTTAAGAACCCCAAAGCCAATAATCATCTTAATCTCTCTTAGATTTTATCACTACGTTGCAGGGTGCAGGCACTGGCCAGGTTGTAAGTACACTGAGTTCACCCAGATGATACAAGCAGCAAAAAATGTTTACATGCATGAGCCTCCTGCATGTTGGGAGTCTGGGAACTCCAAATTTACATAGACAGACAACATTCAATGGCATTCAATTCCTGGCTTTCAAAAGAAGAAATTTCTTCCTCTTTTTTTCTCATCAACCCTACAGGGGATCTATTGATCGGCTTTCCCCAGCCCAATGTGTTAGTTTTCATCTCCCATAATTCAGGAAGCACAACCAAAGGCAATAGAAGATAGCAGGTCGGAAAGATTGTGGTCTGTTATCCAAATCGGTGTTTCTCAGCTTCGGCAACCTTAAGATGTGTGGTTTTCAACTCCTTAGCTAAGGCTGAGATACATTGTTCTAAATTAAAGCAGGAAAATGGGAATAAAAGTGATACCAGCAGTCTGGTGATCTGTCCATTTGTTATCTTATTTTTCTGCTTCATAGAAGGATTGCAGTGCCATAGAAAATAATTTCTATAGACCAAATTATCAGGAGTCAGTTTTGGGGTAGAGTGTAAAAAATGCCAATATAAGCAAACAATATTTTACAAGAAAATTAGTTCTGTAATATCAGAGCTGCAAATTATCCATGGTAATTTCCCACATCTCCAAACAGAGAAGAGAGAAAAAGACATGTGAGAAAGATGAGCTAGAAGCTCAAAAGGGCCTTTTGTTTGTTTATATTTATCCAAAATCCGTACCAGAAAGTGGGCCAGTGCCAAAAGACAGACTGAACTATCAGCGGCTTTTCAGATTTGTCTTGCAAACTTTGAGAAATTTGTTGGGTTATGCCAGAAATATGGAAGCAGTGCCAGAAGTTGTTGAACGACAGTTCCCATTAATCCCTGATAATTGAGTAAATTAGTTGCAGATGTTTGAAGCTGGCATCAAACAGCAACCAGAGAAAGCTGAACTGGAGATAGATCTTGATTCTGATCCTCCAAGGCAACTCCTATGTTTTTTTATTTTAAAAAAGAATTGATGAATTAAAGGTAAAATTGGTATGATCTTAAGAACAGTTGAACTAAAACAGGGATAGCAAAGAAAGTTCATAAGAAAGCAAAATAAAGGAGCATTGCTTTTAGAGTTATTTCTAGCCCAACTTGCTTGCCCAGGAATCTAAGTGTCATGGCTGTTGTCTGTCTTACTTCACATGTAGAAAAAAAGGTAAGTCATAAGCATCCATACTAGTCTGGTAAACAAAGCTTCTTATTCAAGCGTCTGGTTAAGAGGAAGACTCACTATTAGTGCCCTTAATTCTCCAAGGCCAATGTTCAAAATCTACAAGTAAGTGAGTATATTGAGCAGCTGAGTGTTCCTTTTTCATGTTGTCCTGTTGCTTCCAATGTTGGAGTTTCTTGTTTCTGCTTGTCTTGGAAGAAAACCCCATCCTTTGAACCCAAGCTGGTGAACCAGACACCTTATGGTTTGAATATTGTGAATTTACAGTGTAAGAAATTGTGTTTCTGCAAAATTAATGCTAGAAATGCTGAGGAGAATAAAAGAAAAAACTATGCTTAGTTTGGATCAACTGTCTCTTTAGATGAAAGCAGTGTGTTTATCGCATGGCAAACTAAGCAATGGAAATATTAGGGAAGATGCTGTAAACAATGGCCAAATTTTAAACTTATTTTTCAACTCCTCTTTATTATCTTGAGTCAGACATTATATTTTAATTTCCACTATAGCATTTCTACCTCATAAAATTGAAATTGCCAAAAATCTGGAAAATAATTTTTAAATTTCCAGCACACTTTCTGGCCTCTCTCCCCTACACCTGGAATATTTCTTTCCTTTATTGTTTGGATAGCCCTACATTGATTTGTGAAATAACAGGATTGCTTTCAACAGAAAGTGTCTCTTCACAGCTGTAAAAAGCTCAGGTTTGACATAGTTTTCTCTTGGCCAGCCTGTATCGTCACAGAAATGTAGAAGTTGGTTTTCTCTGACTTCTGCTGTCTAATGATGATAAAATCTCAAGGATGGAGTTAAGTCGGTCATACAAATCTCTTTTCCCTTTCAGCTAGGCAGAGAGGTAGAAATAATTCACCCAAATGGCTTAGTCTTGATTAGTATGATGGCAGGAGAAGAAATTAATTGTGTTGATATGGTAACAAATGAAGTTTTAAATAATTTATCCAATAGCATCTTCTCGAGTCATCCAGCCACTGTGGTGGCAAAATAACAATAATGAGACAGTTATATCACCACAGTGATGGTTGGTGACACTATAAAGATGCTAATGAGAACATGGCTTTTTGAATCAAATTAAAGGCTTTGGAATTTATTTATTATTGTGTGCAGAAGAAGGTTTTTTTCAAATAGACTTGGAAAATAAAACCAGAACAACTCAGTTCAATTGCTGAATTCAATCATTCAGGCTGAATGCTGAACCTAAATATTAATTTTCCCAATCTAAACCAAGATTTTCATGATTCTACCTTTTATTTATAAAAATTAACCTCATTCATTCATTTATATGAGTTCAGCTTTTACTTTAAACATACACTCTTTTTTATTAGAGACTTTGGTTCCTGTCGCTGTTTGTGTTATGAAAATGGCACTTTTATGCCATTTTTCTATCAATTTCTTTCTCTTTTTTATTCTAAAAAATATTTAGGATTCTACCTTAACTATAACACAACAGTTCTTCCTGTCAAGGGCAAGACTATAGTGGAAAATGATTGTAATGGCAAGGAGGTTTCAGTGGCATGCCCATTTTCCCCTGCGCTTTCCTGTATAAAATGACATTTTTTTCTAATATGTGTGCATAGTATAGTTAAAGCTTTAGCTTTCTCAGAATACCCAGGCCTCAATAATTCTCTTTCCTCTACTTTCACTGATCATTTTTTCATGCAGTTTAGCTTAAGTCCATTAATTCTTTCTTTTAGATGCTCTTTCCCAAGATCAGTCAGCTGGCAGGATGGGAGGGTGAATGGGCTGGTATATCTCACCCAAACATTTGTTGACTACTAGGCAAGAAATATGAACAAGAAGTGCACATAATTAGGAGGATGGGTTTGCAGTGGGGCATTATATAAACTTTCAAAAACCAGGAACTTGATTCAAACAGGCAGAGATAATCTTTATCTTAACATGTACTCCTTAATATTATACCTCAGAAAGGAAAAATAGATTACTGATCCTTGGCAGTTTTTCAAAAGTGAGAGTTGAATATAAGGTACTGATAAAGTATACCACCAAGCCCTCTCCAGGTACTGTATTATTTACACCTTCTAGATTTTGTAAAAGTATAAAAGATGACAAGGAATCTAAATGTTTTGAACCTCAGTATAGAGGTAGCATCTTGGGAAAAAATCTTGGGGGCATCCCTAATTGCCTTGAATGAGGATGAGGCATTCCCAGTTACTGAAGAGATGTAAGATTTTGTCCTGTTTTTATATTCCTCTTATTGCCATGTCTGTAGGCATTTCCTGCCTATTTATGCTTTGCAGTCAAAATTACCCTTCTGGTATGCTTTGCTGAATAAATTATTTCAGCTTTTACTTCATTTGTGTGTTTATTGCTCTTGGATCCGCCAACCTCCTGCCTATATTTTACTGTGGCGAAACAGCTGGTAAAACCCTTTCTCCATAATGGGGAACAGGTCATTTTTAAAAACTTAGTCATATTTGTTTGCAGATTACCACCTTCAGAAATCGGATTGATCAGGCCCAGAAACAGTGAGTACACACATTCCTTTTCCAGTCTGAAGACTGGAATATCCACCTGTTTGCAGTAGTCATTTCAGTCTTCTTCCATTAATTTCTTATTGGAAGGGAATGAAGTTGAAAAGCACAATGGCTAAAGCCCACTCTTTTCTTTCCTTTAAAAAGATATTGGTGAAACTGAAATGAATCCATAACCATCCCCCCAAATAACCCTTTTTTCCCCAACAATCTCACTGAGGCTCACCTGCCAATATGCTGTTCTTGTGTTGGCATGGAAAGCATATTTTCTGAGATTGTAAGAAACAGGATTTAATAACACTAATATTCAAATTTACCACTGCCACATGCACATTATGTGGCATGGCCAGTGGGTTCTATTAATGCATCATATAATCTTATCTTTCCTCGTCTAATTCAAATTATTTCCTGCTTGTTTTGTTCCATAGTTTCATTGCTGCATGTGTCCATTTGGAAACCTAATGCTCCAGAGATAAAGGCAGTGGCAGCAGAAACAGTAATCAAATGAAAGCAAGGGCTGAAAATGGATACTTCTAGAAAAAATGACTGTAGGGAAGGATGAATTCTCAAAACTTCCTTTCTCATAGAGAGATGGAAAACAAGTCTGTTAATATGCTTGGCTATATAGAATATGTATAATCCTAGAGGTTTTGCTTATTTGTTTCATATTATATACATCATCCATCCAGGCTCATTAATGGCTCTTAATTCTAATTCATAAAATGCAATCCTTCATGCAGAGCTAGAGGTAATCCAGATAAATCTGTGCTATTTTAAAGGCAATAGGGCATGCTTAAAGTTATTTAGTTGATGTGTCATTTATTCTTTAGAAGAAAGAACATAAAATAATAATATGAAGAAGACCTGAGAAAGTTTGTATTGGATTCGAGTTATACAAGGTCTGCACAATGGTTCTGAGAGGGATGTTAAAGATTATAAGCTTTGTGAAATGATCAGGCTACAAAGTCTTACAAAGAAATAATAAAGGAAAAAAAATAAGGTTTACCAAATCTGCCAACTGCATCATCATGATATTTATATAATTAATGCTTGTGAATACTACTGGAACATATAGCAGCACATAAATATAGGTTAATAGTACAAATACTGTTATCAGCAGAAGACACACAAAGCCACTTGTCTCTGGTGACTAAGGCTGTTTTTAGGGAGAAAATGTCCCACGTTAAATGAAGGTAAAGTATTTGCTCTGTGTATGTACAAATGGTGATGTCACTGACAGATGTTCCCATATGTGAAAGTGCTATGAGAAAAATCACTAATGTTATCATGTAAGCTTTAAAGTATTCCTTTTGCTGTTATATCTCCCAACTTTTCATGTTCCCTGGAAGATCATATATTGGAAGTGTCTCAAATAGTAAATAATCTAAACTCCAGTTTACCAAAACTTAGCTACTAATCTGATTTAGCTTGTTATACCATCCAAGGATAATAGCATGCCAATAACAGCACTGCAGCTAGAATTTGTTGCTGGGGTAAGTGTGATGTTATAATACCAAACTAATATGCTCATTTGGAACTCATTGGAGCACTGAGCTCATAATTAAGGTAAGTTTTGCATGTTTTGGATACTGTTCCCTTTGCATGCAAAATGAAACAGTTTGAAATCATGTCAACTATAGTAGCATAATTTAAACACGATAATTTCCCCCATGACCTTAGAAAAAGTTGTTGATCTTGATTAAGTTTAAAGAAAATTGTGCTACTTTGAAAAATAATGCTTTGTGAACTATCATCATTTCTGGTTCATCAGAAAATATTCTGAATATGTTCTGAATAATTTCAGTTCTACATGGAGTTTTCTTTAATATTTAAAGTCAAATTTGGGCAACTTTTGTATTTTTAATGATCACTTTATCTAGGAACTAATGTACCACTTTGCAGATATTCAGACTAAATTAAAAAATTAAATATAAATTATACCACTTAATAGTTTTCATGCACAACTGTAATTGTATCTAAAATTCAGATGGCTCTGCCATTAAAATATGGGATTTACATGTCTGACAAGTCTGACTAGAAATCAGGCAGCCATTGCCTTTTTTATAAACCGTATGTTGAGATAAAATAGATTGAACAGATTGCCAACAGCTATTCCTTGATTAAGAGATAAGCAAACTGGATCTGATAAAACACATTGGCATTTCATCTGCTCTAAAGTTAGAGTGACATGAAATGAAGAGCTTGTTGCTGAAAAGGCAAGGTCAAGAATGGGAGAGGATACAGCTTTGGCAGCCTATCTGTGTTACAGCAACAAGACATGGTTTTCTCCTATCTGTATTACAGCAGCAAGAAGGCTGGAGCCAAGGGCAAAGTTGGAGGACGCTGGAAGTAAAGATCTGGAAGGTGCCTGCAGGAAGATTTATCAACGGTGGCATGGCCAAACATCGCTGGCTCATCTTTCCTGTTTAACTACCATTTCTTCTCTCTTGCCTAACAAAACCATAGTTGCCACAACAACCTGGATTGCCTACTGCTTATTTTAAGGGTGCCCACATCTTTCAGAACCTCAGCTTGGGAATGACAATGACTCCCTGCTGACACCTGTTGTCCCATGCGTGTCTTCTCCTAATTCCAGCCCTGCACTGCCACATAATTGCAGTGTATGAATTCTTTGGTTTTGTAAATAAAGCATAATCAGTAATATACTTCAGACCTGCAACTCTGTCTAGCCATTTTTTTCTCCATTATGATGATTCATTGATAGATTCATTTAATCTAATAAATGATAGATTCATTTATTGATAGGGCCAATCAATTCCAGGGTTTGATATATGATTCACATACCAAACCCTGGAATTTATTGGCCCTATCAATAAAATTTGACAACGGACCACTGAAGTAAATAAATGTATGCTAGTTTACATCTGACAGTGACTGTCAGCTATTTATATATAAGTTACATGCTGATCCTATGTGTGCTTATTCAAAAATAAACTCCGCTGGCCTATGTGATAATGAAGGACTCAGCAGACTGCACTTGTAAAGCCAAAGCATTCCAAAGGAAAAATCAGGGTAATACAGGGGTGATGGTGGTAAGTGTGGAATTGTACATATGTCCAAGGTCACCCAGCTGGTTATGCACTTAAGGCAGGACTAGTCTCCCAGTTTCTAGCCTGATGCCACCAAAGTGGCTCTCAAAACATTTCTAGTCTTTAGTTGTTTACCATGCATACTCTTAAGTCCTTATCAGCTTGGCTATTTGGACCTCTGGAGGAAGGGGGCAAACTGATGCACATAGTGGTTTTGCATACCTAGCCTTGCTTGTGGCTTTTCCGTAGACAGTCTGGATATATAGCATTCGTGGAAACAACTGCAGAAGGAGACTATTGTCCTAAAATGTAGCGTCTATATGGCCATTGATCGCCTTCTCGATCTTGAATATGTCTAACCCTTTTTAAAAACTGTCTAATGATTGTTATACCATCTTGTGATTGCAGTCCCACAGCTGAGCTACCCATCATGCATTTTGAATGACTCCCACCTTGTATTATTAAGAAAAATACCTAGTCCCTTTACTTTGACTGGGCCATTGCAACACCTTCTTTTCTTTTTCAGCCATTCTATTGTAGATTGGCTGGTATGCTTGGGATCATTATCCTGTTGCATGACCTGATGTTGGCCAAGCTTTAGCTGTTAGACAGATGGCCTCACATTTGATTCTAGAATATTTTGGGATACAGAGGAGTTCATGGTTTGACTCAAGGACTGCAAAGGTGCCCAGGTCCTGTGGCTGCAAAACAGGCCCAAAGCATCACCCCTCTACCAACATGCTTGATGGTTGGTATGAGAGGTTTGGCTGATATGCTGTATTTGGTTTTCACCAAAGGTGGCACTATGCATTATGGCCAAACATCTCCACTTTGGTCTCATCTGTCCAAAGGACAGTCTTCCAGAAGTCTTGTGATTAGTTCAGATGCAACTTTGCAAACCTAAGCCATGCTGCCATGTTCTTTTTAGAGAGAAAAGGCTTTCTCCTAGCAATCCTTCCAAACAAACCATACTTATTTAGTCTTTTTCTAATTGTACTGTCACAAACTTCAATACTTCACATGCTAAGACCTATAGAGTCTGAGATGTAACTCTTGGATTTTTTGTATTTTCTCTGGGCATTGCACAGTCTGAGCTTGGGGTGTATTTGCTGGGATATCCACTCCTGGCAACTGTCTTGAATGTTTTCCATGTATGAATCATCTTCCTCACTGTAGAATAATGGACTTTAAATTGTTTGGAAGTGGCCTTATAACCCTTCCCAGATTGATGAGCAGCAACCATTGCTTCTGTAAGATAACTGCTGATGTCTTTCCTCTTTGGCATTGTGTTAACACGCACCTCAATGCTGGATACCAGCAAACTCCTAAAACTTTGGCTTTTATAGAGGTAGTCAGCTGACCAAGGGCACTTGATTAGCAGCAGCTGGTTGCTACTTAGCCTTTTCGTACCTATGGAAACAATAAGGGTATGTATACTTAGTTTTTCACACATGGTTTCTCCATTTTGGCTTCCTTTTTGTAAAATAAATGATGACATGGTGTCATCAGGTTGTATTGATCTACTTTTAAGAACTGCGAAGGACCAGATTTTTATCCTGATATGTAAAACCATGGAACTCAAAGAGGATGCACTTTCTTTTTCACATGATCTTAAGCTAATTGTAAACAACAGCCTAATCAAGGAACCACCAAGAACACTCCCACCAAAACTGACAGGGCAAGCCATTAGTGTATAAAGAGAGCAAACCACACTCCCTTTTAGCACTGATGCTGCTACTCTTTGGTAATGAAACTTCTGCAAGAAAACAACCAAGCTCAGAGAGCACCAAGGACCCCAACACGTGAAGTTGTTAACAAAAATATTATTGGGATGATTAATACTCATCTGAGATATCAAATAGCTGAAATAGTCCTGAAATTC
>JANHZU010002132.1:186275-196518 GCA_032468055.1 Acrochordus granulatus | reverse complement strand
CTCTCCTTCTCCCCTCCCCAAATCCATCTATCTCCAAGCCTGCAGAGACTCCATGAAACCGCAATTGCCCCAAATCCAGGGACTTTCTTAAATTGGGCCACACCCTGCTTGCAAGGCAGTCATTGCGTTCAAAAATTGCTGTTACCTTGCGTGTTCCCCCCCCCGCCTCCCAAGCACTGATCCTGCTGATGCGCCCAGGAGATTGTTTCGATTACTTCGGTGCCATTTTAACCGAGGCTGAGAAAGCAACGCTCCCGATTTGCTGACCCATCTCGGGGGTTGACCTACAGGAGAGGATGAAGCTTTTCGCCCTCCGGTTTGACGGACAGCATCAGCCCCAACGAAGCCGCAAAAAAGGACATTTGCACATTAAACAGCTGAATGAGTGCAGGAACATGGGCTCCATTCCCATGATACAGCAAACCCTCGGGCAAGCGAGATGGTTTGGCTACGGAAAGCCACGCTGGTAAACCAGGAGGCCACACGTCCAGCGCTTCGAAAGCACTGTCATTCGATGCCCCCCCATAGGTCCATCGATCTCAGGAAAGCACTGGTGGCGCATGTTAAGGGCTTCCTTTCGGCTAGAGGTCGGTTCGTGCTTTCATTTTTTCCTGGGAGACTCTCCTGGATTTTGCAAATGCTTACCTTCTTTTAAATTATACACCAGCGGTTTGGAAACACACCGGCGGCTGGCGGCGACGGCAGAGGATGCTCGCTCTCCTTCACTTGGGCGCTAACCGGAACGCCGTACTTGACCGAGCATTTTACGGACAGCTATTTAGCTGGACTAGATACTTGAGATTACAGCCTTCCGTTCCCCTTTCCTCCTATTATTAAGCAAAGCAACTGAAATGTTAATAATCCACCGGCATGACATTAAAACAGATCTGCTGAGCAAGTAAATAATTCATCTGCGTGACATTTAATGCCCAGTTTTGCTTAGCAAGTAAAAGACGAGTATTTCTGCTTAGCAGGAGCCATTCCTTCTCCCTTCTTTTATGCTAGTAATAATAATAAATCTTAAGAAAACACTACCGCTGTTCGGGTAGCATGCGAACCCCTCCACTCCATCCCATCCTGGCCAGAGCTGCGCCGCGTAACGTGACAGAGCGGATGGCCCACTCTGGTCTAGCAGGTTGTGTGAATCCAGTTCTGGGATGCTAAAGGAGCCTCCGGACCCAATTTTACGGTGCAATCATGGAACCTCGGCGCAGAGGGCAGACGATGCCGTCGCCCCAAATCCCCCAAGACAACCCTTTGCATCTAGTCTACAAATTCAACCAGAATAAGTGGTTTCAGAGAAGAAAAATAAAGTGGAGCAATTCTTTGGGTCCATTAACAGAAGGCTTTCCCCCCTCATCCAATTTGGGTTTCTAATAAAAACACACACAAAAATCTGATTCAATGTAAAGCCAGGGTGGAGTCGTTACCTTTTGTCCTTGAAGGGCATGCCAAGGGGTGCCTTCCACGATGTCTCTGGTCGAGCGTCAGATAAAGCTGGAACTTATTTAGCTCACATTTAGTGACACCAAAATGATTCTTCGGCAATGGACCCACGCTTGCCCCTTTAGGGACATGAAAGGAGATCTAGGTTGATCCGAAAGCTCTCCAAGCATCGCGTGCAAAGCTTTCTGGGGCCCTGAGTACCCGTGGAGAGCAGCCCCAATTGCTCACCTCCACCTTCCAACCAAGAAGCGTGTATGCATGCGCGCGCGCTGCCATTTCACACTGGGTTTCTCACGGAAGAGCCACAAAGCATCTCGAACAGCTACTCAAGCAAAAAGCTTTGCAAGGAAATATTTAGAGTTTAGTTATTTGAAGGCATCTCCCGTGGGGAGGGCCACGCGGCTTTTAAGGACCACCGAGTGGAATTAGACCCATAAAGGCGGAAAGGGGGCTCAAGACCATCTTCAATTGGGACCCAAATTTCTGTTGCTAAGCAAGGTGCTCGTGGTGTCACATCCAATCTAATTACTTTTGTGAAGCAAATCGCAGCAGTCATTAAATGAATCACACGGTCATTAAGCAAACCAGCTTTCCCCCATTGGCTTTACTGGTCAGAAGCCATCCGGGAAGGTTGCAAATGGCAATCGTGTCACTCTGGGATGCTACAACTGTCATAAATGCACACCGGCTGTCAAATGTGCACATTTTGATCACGCGACCGTGGGGGACACACTGTGATGGTCACTGTGTGAGTCGTCAGTCGCCTTTTTCAGCCCCATAACCTCAAATGATTGCTGAATGAATGGCTGCAGGTTGAGGACTGCCGCTGGTCCACCCCCAGCTTAGCATCGGATTCCAGCTTAAAACCTCCTCAACTGATGGCAGTCTACCTTCCACCGCTGGTTGATGGTTGGGAGGCCAGGAAAGGAGGAGGAGGTGCTTCTCCCATCTCTGCAAGAGCTGAGTTGCGGAGAACCTGGGCAAAAATCAGCTGGGGGGACACACACACACGTGCCTTTGTTTCCCGTTCCGTGATTTGTTCCACCCCAAGAAAATAAAGACGAAAACAAAGTATACGAAGTATAGAATCAATTGTATTCCCCTTTGTGCTAAATGTACATGGGTTGGACGTTTTCTTCTGCTCATAATCATCTTTATCAGTAACACTTTACAATAACATTGAAGAATACAGGAATTTTACAGGGTAAATATGTAGAATCACAGTTTATCCCACCCAACCCCTCCCCAGAAAAAAAATAAAATTAAAACAGGAAAGGTATTCTTTTGTTGTTTTAAAAAAGTATCTGTTATAAAAAAAGTAAATGAAATTAAATCTGATTTCCACTCCAAATGGAATGCCATAAAAAAAGAGGGGGGGGATGACAGGATTTTCTTTTTCTTTAAAAAGAGAAAGAGGGTTTCAAGGATCTTTTTTTTGATGGAGCTTTTCAACCTTCTTCCCAGATTAAAAAAACTGAAATATTAATAATGTACAAATCAATTTACATATTGATAACAATGCTCGTTACGTGCACATAGAAAAGGGCAGGAGGACTTTTGCCACAAACTTTTGTTAGATTTTTGGAAGGGAGAACATGAAAGGTCACAAGAATGAAAATGAATCTCCGAGGTTGTTTGGGAAAACCGAAAAATGATGCTTTGGATCGTTTTTTCCGTTAGCGAGAGCCGCGATAGCAATCAAACCGATCTAAAGCCATTGAGGTCGCCAGTGTTCCCCCGACTGTTGTCCTTCAGATGTGCCACCTGGCAACTCCCACGTTTTCACAAGTTGGATGGGGACCCTGGGAGCTGTAGTCCCACACACCCGCAGGGAGGTGGCAACTAAAGTTTTTCCCCCAGTGTCCCAATGTGGGTGCCTGCCGCATGTCTGCTCCGATCAGGGGGGTACCCAAGGTTTCAACCTTATCCTGGGACTTCCTTGGTGGCTGTGGACTAAGCTCCGCTTGAGTGCGGGGAGGGGGGCACATGAAGGATGATGTGCCGTGCAGTCCCAGGGAAGGGGCTCTCCCACTCAGGTGATAGGACCTCTCCAATGCTTCAGCCACAGCCTAGATTCGCTCTAGAGCTTGGCTAGATAGGTTCGGGGCAGTACTAGGATGGGAGACCACTCGGGAATCCCAGGCTAGACCGGGAAGTAAAAAAAGGAAAAGGCTAGAAGGCTCGAGCAAAGAACCCCTTTAACTCTGCCAAGAGGACAGTGGTAGTTGAGTTCAATGCGTCCTCCTAGAACGACGATTTGATTCACCCATTCAGGATTCACCTTTAGCTTGGCTTTGTATTTATACGTAATTTTTTTGGGGAAAATGCTTTGGGACTTGAGGTAAAACTGAGGCAGTGGGTCAGCTTTCCCTAAACTGATGCCTTTCAGTTACATTGAGACTACAACTCCCAGCGCTCCCAGTCGGTAGGGAGTCGGCCTGGCCAGTTAGGAATGCTGAGAATTGTAAACTTGCACACGGGGCGGGTGGGGGGAGAACCAGGTTAGGAAAAGGGTGCCTTCCGGTGATGCCAGAGAATCCAATCAAGAGAAAAAAATTCACAATACGATCCCATCCCGTGACAGATCCCCTCGAAAAAGAACTCCGAAGGAAATCAGACGAGGTCCCAAACAGCTGTTTAAGCAGGAGAAAAAAACTAAAGGCTTCCTCCTCCTCCTCCTGATCTCCTCGGGGCATTTCCTCCACCGAGAATAAATACAAAACCTCTCAAGACCTTCGGTGGGTGTCTAAAGCAAGGGTGATAAGGGACCACCCGAAAAGCACAGAATAGTCGGTTCAAACGTCCGACGCGGGGCGCATTTTTTTATTTTTTCTCTCGGAAGGCTGCACCAATTGTGCATGCTGGCTGGGCACCCTGGGAGTTGAGGTCGGTCCACCCACCCACTCACGCCAAGGCTGAGCATCTCCGCACTAGCGCAACCAGCTTCGCTGCAGAGTGGCAACCAGCAAACCCTTATCAACCAAAAGGCACCGAAGACTCTTTGCCAACATCCATCCATCGATTCTCCACCTTCCTCCAAGTTAATGGAATTAAATGCCCCTTGCCAGCCGCCCTCGCTGGCAGACTCTGCACATCTGGGCCTGGCCACACGACCAGCACATTTTCCTTCCTCTCCTCCCACTGTGCCCACTCCTGTTGGTCAATGGTAGAGTGGCAGAGGGGCAGCCACAGGCATGGGAGTCTACTTTTCGGTTTGATGGCCCGTCTTGCACACACCCAGAGTGCTTGCTCCAATGGGGTGTTTTCTCCCCAAAAAGGGCTTTTCTCCCAAACTCTCAAAAAGCTGAACGTTGTAACTATCATTCCTGGAGGAAGGCCAATCCAAGAATGCTTGTCAGTTGCTCCAAAGGCCTTGGATGGATGGCAGGTCCAGGGGTTGCCCCCGTGGCTTGCAGCGCAAGACTGCAACTGCCTCTCCTTCAATAGGGGCAGCTCGTCCTCATCAAGGGGAATTCGGTCCCTTTTGCTTAATCAGGGATGAAATCCACTGTTTAACAATTGTTAGAAATTCACCCTAAACAAAGCAATTGTAATCTGATTCAGTGGGAAAGAGGAGAAAAGGGGGGGGAACCCAAACCAGCTTCCTCTTTTATTTCCCAAGATTAGAAAGTGCCAGCAAGATCACTTTAACACAATTGCTTTGAAGTTCACCAGCCAGAGCCTCTCAGCAGTGTTGCCTTCAAAGGGGGATTTGGGGCAGGGAAAATACGCCAAGAGGAATTTCAAAATATTGCCTGCTTGTTTTGGGGCTTTCCTTTTGCATCTCGTAAAGGGGGCTCCAGACTCAGCTGTTCTTTCCACTGATCTAGTGAAACCAACCGAAGAAAAGCGAACGACCCGATTTTAAGTCCCATCAACTGCCATGGCAGACCTTGGAAATCTCCTTTCGAGCCCAGAATGGCTTTTCAGGATAATTCACCCCTTAATCCAGCTTTTCCAATGGGCAGCTCCCGGTGAATTGGGGCAGCTGCCCAGCGCTTTCCATTCCACCAGGTGGAGGGGCCGGGGGAAGTGCCTGGCACAGGCAGGGTTCAACCGTGGGACTGCTACACGCCCCACCTGTCCTGATTACGCAGAGCCTTGCTGGGTCTCACCCTCCCCACGCAGAAGAAAAATGGCACAGAACCGCAACCGGAGTGGGCAGCCTCCAGATTACGCTCGGGATCCGACACATCCAGTGGCAAACTCTGACGTTAAACAGGTTTACTCAGAGATGCGTCTGTAATGACAAGTGTAATTTAGATCACAGCCTTGCGCGCATGCTGGCTAGGAAATTCTGGGAGTCGGAAGCCACACCTCAAGTGCCCGAGAGACGAACACCTCTGCTGAAGTTTTGAATGAGAAGCTACCCAAGCCCGACCTAAGCCGCAATGAAACCTACCTAAGGCTGCAGCTCAAGCCTGTATGCCGTTGCAGGATCGGGATCAGACCTGGTCATGGCTGTTGTGCGAAGCCAGCTAACTGCGCTGTGTGCTGAGCTGCTCCCCGTTGCTTTCCACCCTACTGACTTCACATCTACTGCCTGAGCCCAACTGGAAAGAAAAGGGCGACAGGCAGGCCTCTAGATGGGGAGGAATAAAATAAAATTGGGGGTAAATTCCTTTTTTTTTTTTTTGCATTCCTAGCCTGGGAACATTTTCTGAATGTGTTCATTGCCAGAAAGTGATGAAAAGGAACATTTGTTTGCCAATACTTGTTAAGGATTTGATGTGCATCAAACCAGAGATTGAAAAAGGGATCAGGTGTCCTGCTGGGTCATTTGACCCCAAGTTGAGAAAGGGCTGCTAAGCTTGGGCCATGTTTGCCCACCCTAATGTTTTAGACTCTTCGAACAACGTGGCATCGTTACGGCATCCCCGTGGAGCCTCAGTGTTTCTGAGCTTCAGCCTAATTTGTTTGCAGAATCCAACAGTAATAGTGGGCTTGCGTTTTGCATTTCGTTTTTATGGCATTTGACAGAAGTATTGGTCTGTGACAGGTTGGAAATTAAAAAACCCTGATCCTTCACCACCGATAGTTGAGAACCCCAGGACTGTAATCACAATTCTTCCCCTCCCCTTCCTCGGCAGAACCACATCAAGCTTTCACGGAGAAGTGAACCTTTTTGACCATCCACCGAATGGAGTGGAAAAGCAGTGCTGGGAAAATCCATCTTTTCCTTTGAAAGGTCACCCGAGTCCCAGGGAGTTGGGGCAGAAGGCCTCTTGGTCTGCACCCCACTAAGGAAGGGTCTGGATCCACCGGATGTCATGCCAGGGCCAAGGTGTGTGTGAACCGGGGGCTGGAATTATGGTCATATTATCATTGACCATAATACGTGCTCTCCAACTGTCACTAAGCCACCAAAACAACCTGGTGACCCCCTTATCTTGCATCTTGCCCAAATGCAGCTGCCCCAGAACCCACTTGGCACCCAGGATGCATGCAGCCACTGACCGGCTTCTCGGTAGTGGGGATCCTTTTGGGGATGGATGGAAAAGGGTTCAATGAACCCACACTAACACCTTTTCCTTACGGCTGCTGGAAACTAATGGAGCTCCAGGCTGTTCTCCCGAGTGGGCAAAGCGTGGTGAGATGAAAGGGACTCTGCCATCTTCTGGGACAGGAGAGAGGGTGCCAAGGGGGAAGACAAGCAGGAGGCAGTCTCGCCTCAGTCCCTCCTTCCCCAGGTGGGAGTCTGTTCCGATTCTCCCTCTGCTGCCTGGAAGGGCCTCCAACCCAACCCTGCTGCCCAAGACCACCTTCACTCTCGAGGACACCCCTGGGATTCCCCTCAAACTTCTCCCCCCGCAACACACTATTGGGTTCCCACAACCCTCAGACAGGCCAAAACCGAGCCTGGGTTTTCCACCGTAGGCTGGACCATTGATGATCAGGGCCAGCCGGTGTGAACAAAGTTCTCACATTCCCCGGGCGGGGAACAAAGCAATCCAGACCGGCTCCTGAAAGCGGAGATGGCCCAGCCTAAGCTCTGAGATACCAACATTGGATGGGGGCTCAACACTGGATCAGGGCTTCCCTCCCCCACTTTGAAAAATCCAGGGGATCCTTCCATCTCCCCCTTTTTACTTCCGGCCCTCAACCTCCTTCCCTCTGCTCCCATTCCCCAAACAGCCTCCTCCTCGCTTAAACTCTCGATAGCTTGCGCATACGGACTTTTTATATCTCATATAACTCTATATAGCTATGTCTCTCTCTATATCAATGTTTCTCAACTTCGGCCGTTTGAAGATGTTTGGACTTCAACCCCCAGAATTCCCCAGGCAGGATTCTCTCGATTCTGGGAGCTGAAGTCCACACATCTTAAAATGGCCAAGATGGAGCTTTAGTGCTCTCTCTATATATTACTATATATTTATACACAGATCTCTGAATAGTCATCTATGGCTTTCTCTTGGAGTTGATTTACTCTAGTTTCGGCAGACCCAGGAAGGGGGCTGGCGTCAGGGGGAGCTACCCCGGCATCCACGGCTGGACCATACCTCTGCGCTTGGATGGCCTTTGGGAACATCCGTGGCGCCACCGATGCTCGACTGCTCTGCTTGATCCAGTTGGGCTCCAGGCACGCTTCCTTCCTCTTTCGGCCCGGTGCCCATCCGTCCCCCGCCCGCCCATTTTCACAAAAGCAAAACCAAGTTAAAAATCGACGCGTGGTCTGACATGCTTCTCTTTTTTTTTAACACCATTTGGAAAGAAAGGAACACAATATAGCACCTTGTTTGAAAGGAGACCTAGGAAGGACGATGACGGAAGGCGTGGAGGATGGCGGCGAGTCGTTGAACCCCTCGGAACGCAAAACTCCAGGGAACGTCTGTCCTGCTTGGCCGCGGGGGCACGGCTCCACCCCGACGTGGTTCACAACGGCGTAGAGCTACGGGCATCGGACCTGTTTTAACCCCCCTTTAAAAAAACACCTCGTCTCGGGAGTCCCCCTTTTTATGAGCAAGTGAGGCCATTCCAGTTGGGAAACGGGGTGTGCCCTGCAGAGGGGGTGAGCCACAATCGCCCCGAAGCCCTGCTTCACCCCGGCACTTCTCGGCTGCCTCCCAGGAAATCGAAGCTCTCCTTGGGTGGGATGCCACCCCTTGCCCAGACTCTGAGGCTCCAAGGAGGAATGAGGAGAGCAGGCGGGGGGCTGGGGCAGGGCTGGGGTTCAAAGCAAGACACTTTGCGGAGGGAGGACAAGAAATGGGTTTGGGGCCACCGTCCGCTTTGTCCCCCGGCCAGTCCAGGGCAGCTGGGCAGAATTGGGCCCGGCTCTGGCCAGGGATCTGTTTATGCAGCCAGGAGGGTGGTCGGGATGTGGCAGGAGGGAGCCCCGTTTCCTTTCCACCTCTGTTAAGGGCCCAAAGCCCTGCCGAAGGATCATCCTGGCTGCAGTCTCACCTGGGGGGACCGTGAGTCTGTCTCCCCCAACCCCCTTGAATCCTCGTCCAGTTCAGGCACCATCCATCCCTCTAAGGTGAGAGGCAACCGAGCTGCACCCGAAGCCAACCACAGAGGCTCCACTTCCCTCTACGTCTGCCTAAGGGAAGAACGACAACCCTGTGGGGTTGGGAGGTCAGGGTGGCCGGTGGGGAGAGGCAGGCCCTGTGAGCTTCTCGCCTCGACTTTGTTTCTCTCTCTCTCTTTTTGCTGTTGTTGCTTGGGGTATTTTTTGCAGGGGGGCATAAAAGAACGAGATGAGCAAACCAAAGAGGACAGGTGACGGGGGGCTGTTTGAGCGGCTGCCTCTCCCGGAGGAGGGAGGCAGGGAGGCATTGGGAGGTCTCCTCTCCAGAAATTTTTTTTTGGGGGGATGCATGTCTGGATAGTCTCACTGCGTGCTTCCTTTGGGTGCGGGTCTCTCTCTGGCACACGCAGGGATGGGGGGGGCCAGGATGGGGGGCCTCAGACATAATATTCCTTGTCTTTGTTTTTCTTGCTTTTACTGGCCGTTTTGGGGGCAGTGGCTGGCTTCTCCTTGACCACCGTGCCATTGCTCTGCGCCGAGTTACTGATGTAATTCCGGCTCTGGTCCACTTGGTACGAGCCTTCGTCCCGGTTGCGGTATTTGTACATGGCGTAGAGGAGGATGAGGATGCAGAGGGCAGCGGCGGCCACAATCCCCACCACCATGCCGGTGGTGCTGCTGGACTCCCGGATGACCTCCACGGCGCCGGGGGGACCCCTCTCCCCGGGGTCGGTGGGGTTAGCTGTGGGCAGATTGTGGAAATCGGGGGAAGAGGTTATAACGGGATACTTGGGCCGGTTGAGCTTGTCAGGCTCAAAGGAGGTGGCCAGAGGGGGGACGTGTTCGGGGTGGGGCCGCAGGGGCTCGCGGTTGTTCATTTTGCCGGCGGGGATGCGGTGGACCAGGGTGGGAGAGGTGGTGGAGGCCAGGAGGTCTGGGATGGAGGGCGAAGCCGGCAGTCCTGTCCTAAGGTTGGGGCGATATCCGTGGGGCTTTTTGGCTGCTCCTCCTTCGGGGCGGCCCATCAGGGTCCTATCAGTGACCAGGGGGAAGGTGGTGTAAAAGTCTTCGTCGTCAGTGGGGGGCAGGCTGGAGTCGAAGACCTCCCCGGAGGCGTACCCCGAGGCCTCGATGCCTTCTTCGCAGTCGCTGTCATCTTGTTCGGCCAAGCAGGGGGGCTTCGGCTGAGCCGGGAGGGAGATGGTGTCTTTGGTGGTCTCAATTACGGTTAGGAAGGGGCCAAAGGTGGGAGGCAGGGGGATAAAAGGAGACCGTGTGGCAATTGGAGGGGTGTCTAGTGAGTCTTCGGTTATTATGGGTAAG
>JANHZU010002132.1:170177-184360 GCA_032468055.1 Acrochordus granulatus | reverse complement strand
ATTCACACAGCACACTTCACGTGGGTCCTGAATTATCCCATTTCTTGGGTTTGCAGAGTGCACTAGTTTAATAAAAATATTAAAAGGTTAAAAATGTAAAATAAATGTTGATGGTGAGCTGCCAAGAGTCCGTTTAGGAGATTGGCGGCATGTAAATATGGTAAATAAACAAGAACACTAAATTATCCCAATGGGTGACGCCTGCTCAATGCATTAAGCTGCCGTGAAAGAAACGAGGATTATAATGGAAATATCGGGTGAATGTACCTGCGGGCCGATGCGAACAGATGGGACCCTCCGCTCACTGTGCGAACACCACCCACTTTTTCCCCCTCCTGGGTGCGAATTGCCCTGATTCTGTACCTTTAACCATCTGCTTTATTCTCTCCCTGAAAGTCAGGTAAACTGACTAAAATTTAAACATTGTGCAGTGTGAAAAATGTATGCGCAGCGAACATCCACCATCAATTCTTTCTCTTGGGTTATTTGGCAATTAACAACCAAACCTTGCAGGCGGAGGGCATCCCTAGCATTATTATTACTAGTAGTAATAAGGGCAGGACAGGTAATTCTAGAGCTACAGCTACAATTGGGACCAGGAATCGGACGGTAAGTTGTTACAGTCATAAGTCGAGGCACTCAAATCACTAGAAGTAATTTTCCGGCCTTTTTCACAGCAGTTGTTAAGCAAAGAGAGCAGTCGTTAAGCGAACCCGTGCATCTGAATGGATGTTTTTGGCTGAAATTCGACAAAAAAAAAACATGGTGAATTGCGGTCACGTGTCGGCGAGGGGGAGGGGGAAGGAGCACGGCACGACCATCTGCAGCACCCGTCCCACGGCTGATGTAACTTTGATCAGTCATAAAACAACCGGGCCGGGCGTAAGTTGAGGAAGTTGATCAATTGGCTAATTTTGGGGGATTTGATGCATTGCTGTGTTTTCTTTTATCCAGTTTGTCTTGGAATTAGATCTTGTATTTTACTTTTATTTTATTTGATACTAACCAATTAATCAACCGCTGCTACTACTTTCCTTTTAGAAGAACAAGTTTCTAGGCCTCAGGGTTCCACATAAGAAACTGGCTTTAAGGGGGCATATAAAGTTGCTGTATGCCACTTCAGGGCAATGAGTCTATTTTGATGGGGGGGGCAAATTCCAGATTTTCTCGGGAAAGATTTAATTCCCAACAAGGAGATGGGAAGTAAATGGGGATGGGGGCCGCTGTACCATTTTGCTCTTGTCCCTCCCACAAAGCTGAAGCATTTCTCGGAGGCAGCTCTTGGTTAGCAACCTGGCTGGAAGCCCTGAAGCTCTTCTCCTGCCCAGGAAGGAAACCACAGTTTGTTCCAACCGTTCCTGCAAGGTTTCGAGCTCAAAATAGGACCATTTCAAGCCCCAAATATTTCTGGGATGATCACCAGAACCGTTTTTTTCAAACTGCACCCTCTTTGCAGTATTTTGGGATTGTTGGTTGTGGCCGGAGGAACACAAGGACGAAGGTCACCCGAGTTTTCCAGCCAGGCCCTGCCACTGACAACCATCTTCAGGGATCTTCTAAAAGGGATTATACCTGGTTTTTTCTCCCTTAAATCATACATATGTTTTTCTCTCCCACTCTCCAATTTCTAGCTTCACAACGACCCTGTGAAGTAGGGCTCTCCGAAATTCCTGAACTACAGTTCCCACTCCCTCAGATGATGGGAGTCATAGTCCTGGAGAGCCACCTTCTTGTCACACTGAGTACCCCTAAAAGATGGCCTGGATGTCAGGATTACGTAGCAAGCCTCAGGTCCAAGAAGGCATCAAGCAATGCGAGTTATCCGCCTTGCAATGTCTCATCATTTTTCCTTCCCTGCAGAAAATCTCTTCTGGCTTCTGTTTTTCTACTTCATTCTCAAACCGTTTGAGAATTCCTCTCGAAATCCTCTCAAAAGGATATTCCCGAGCTGAGTGCGCTGTGAAGCACTGAATGCCAACGCTGCTTTCGATGATACAACTTTCCACCTGTCTGCAGCCTCCCTGGCTGCTCCTAGTCCCAAAGAATACTCCGCTCTCAAGTTTCCCTTTAGGATTGAATGGAAACGTGGGAAGCCAGGGAGGCTGCAGACCGCTGGAGGAATAAGCGCCGTGCCAAACAAAACGGGCCTTCATGCTCACCCCTTGGCTAGTGTAATGCCAAGGAAGCGTGGAAGCCTCGCAGTTTAGCGACAGCAGTTGCCAGCAAAATGTGCTTCTCCTTGAAGACATGAATGGAGCATTAGATATACAATGGAATTCCTTCGTCAACGAGAACGGGAAGGGGAAAAAAGACAAATATTTTTGCACAACTGCTTTTCTCCCAGGAGTGAGATGCATAGGCTGCATGCTTGTTTTGGCATGTGTGAGCAAGTCCATCTTTTGTTTTTTGTACCCCCATCTTCAAGCCGAGAGCTAACCGCCGCGTTCGGACAGGAGGCAAAACCGGGTGAGGTTCCGTCTGTGGTTCCAAACTAGCCCACGGGGTATGATGCAAACTACAAAAGGAAGTCTAGTGAAATCTAAGTTTAGCTGATCCTGATTTGACCATTTTCAGACTGATTGGGCGGGACCCGGACCTCTCCCTCAATAAGGGACAATATCTTGTTTTTGCATGCAATCATGCGTTCCGCGACGTGCGCAATTATTTAATGTGATTTTACGTCGTCACTATACATCGCACTAAAATATCTGCAAATATTCTCCATTTTTCTCTACTACACGCCAAGGCCTACGTGTGTGCAAATCCTGCTAATGGATGCCTTTGGTGACATTTCATAAGGATGCTAACAACACAATTTTGTGTAGGTAGGAAAATATGATTATGTCAGGAGGCAAATGCCTTATCAGACAAAGGATTTCATATGTCCGTAAAGTTCAGCATAATCCAGATTAAGTCCGTTGTGTGAATGCAGATGTGGGGGGGGTTAGTGTGACATGAGCGGACTGATCTTTGATAAACAGGACAAATTCTATGCCCAAAAGGAAAGAATTCACATCCTTTTAAGAGTCTTAATTCTTTGGGTTGGGATAAAATGAATTTTCTGGGGTGGAGGCTGGGAAGAGATACAACAGCCCATCAATCTGCTCATCCAAGCGAGTTAACTCTTTTAGCTCTTTCCTAAAGAGGCCCAGAGGTGGCTGGGAAACATGGGTATTGTGATGGCAACTCATTTGGAGGGTGGTTGGAAAACACAGGTATTCTATGAGTTATGACCGTTCACTTAACAGCAGTTTGAAGTTATGACGGCCTCAGGAAAAGTGACTCACAACCCGTCCTTGAAGTTACGTATGACTCCTGAACCACCCCTGTGGTCTCGTGGTCACAATTCGGGCACTTGGCTACAGCATTTACAAGGGTCGCAGCAACTTGCAGTCACGTGATTGCGATTTTCGACTTTCCCAGACAGCATCTGATGAGCAAACTCAATGAGGGAAGCTGGATTCGCTTAATGACCACCTGACTCACTTAACAACTACACAATTTGGTTAACAACTACAATAAAATGGTTGTGAAATTGGGCCCGGTCACATGATGATGATTCGCTTAATGACCACATTGTGAAGTGATCAAAATTACAGTCCCGATTGTGGTCGTAGGTCGAGGACTACCCATTTTGAGAGAAACAGATGCGAGAAAAGGTTTTTCTGACACTCTCCACACATACGCACTTTTCCCCCTCATGCTTATCTCCCACAGAGCAGGATCCTTCAGCCCGTCACAATTAACCTGCAGGATCGTTTTTTTCTGAAATGACAACATGGAGACATCCTGTGGCTAATTGAGACGTCACAAAGAAGTGCAGTAGGAAAGCACATCTCTCTTGCGCAGGTCCATTCTTTTCAGTCCGGGGTTCACACAGTAAGCCAAGCCCAGTCACACCCAGTCACGCAACTGGTTCCAGGACCGCATGGGAAACCGGGGCCTTTGACAGATGTAAAAAGGTTCAGGGTTCCCCTGCCAGTCGTGTCCGACTCTAGGGGGCGGCGGGCACCTCCGTTTCCTAGCCAAAGAGCCAGCGTTGTCCGAAGACGCTTCCGTGGCCATGTGTCCGGCACGACTATATGCCGAGGCGCACGGAACGCTGTTGCCTTCCCACCTTATAGGCGGTACCTGTTTATCTCCTTGCATGTTTTTTCCATGCTTTCGAACTGCGAGGTCGGCAGGAGCTGGGGCGAATCACGGGACCCCCCCCGGAACGGGGCGGCGCTTGGGTCTCGAACTCAGGCTGCCGGCCTTCCGGCCGACAAGCCCAGCTCTTAACCGCTAGGCCATTGTGCCCCACTGTTAGAAGTTACACGGTTTCAAAAGGATGCTGCAGAGTCATGTTGGGAGACCGAGCGGCACGTGAAGGCTTCCAGGAAGAACTGCCCGAAATATCCACCACTGTTGACTCAGGGAAGGAAGGGGGTCTGCCCCCAAAGGTCTTCCACCCAACTGGCCTCTTCCCACACCCATGGTCACAGGAGCAGCTTTTGGTAGTTTGTGGGACTGGTCCAAAAGTGGCATCCAGTCCGCCTTCGTGTGAGGAGACACACAACTGCTGCCAAGCCATGGACGGGTCTGGGAAATCTGGGCCTCCCCAAAGCACTTCTTAGACCCCCAGGAATGTGGAAACGCAACAAAGAGCCTCCCAGCCACTACAGACGGCCATAGAAACCCTGGAAAAAGTCAAGATTTGCTAACAGATATTAACTACGGGAGATAAGTTAATATCTCTCATTCTCCCCCAAATATCCAGAAGGAAATATCCTGGCCAGCCCTGAAATAGTCTCAAAAATTCCGGACGGAGCTTCTTCCAAGGCATGGAATGATAGCATTTGACTTAGTTGGAAAGGGGGGAGGCAGAGGAGGGAAGGGGTTCGCTTGGGCTCTGCAGGCTTGTTTTCTCTGACCCTGGCTGGGGAATTCTGGGAGTTGAAGTCCACATAGGTTAAAGTTGCTAAGGCAGAGAAACGCTGCTCTCCAAGGAATCAGGGACTGAGCTCCAACATAGATTGGCTGCATTCACACAGTGCGAAAGACTGGAGCAAACCTAGGTCTGGGGTGCAGCGGCCAACCAGCTCTTGAAACTAACTTGAGTTAGTCAGGGTGTGGTCCTGTATGAACTCCACTGGAGTGACAGTGATGATGAGTCAGTATGTCCATGTTCAGTTTTGTAAGCCTCGGAAGGCCCTATCGGAGATTGATTTTATTTATTTATTCATTCCATTTATACAGCCACCCATCTCGACTCCTCGATTCCGACGCTGGGCAGGGGGTGGAGAGGATGGTCTCCAGCGCTCCCTTCAAAAGCCTTGCGGCTCCTGTTTCTATATCTCTGGAAATCTCGGCCAGCTTTCTTTCTTTCTATCCTATTTTTAGATAGCTTTTATTCCACCAGATCTTTAAGGCTTGATCTTTCATATTTCAAAGGGGAGGCCAGTGTCTTTTGTAAAAAAAACACTGTTGTGTCTTTTTATGCTTTTGATGCTTTCTGCTCGCTTTGATCTTTAAATATGGATGGAGCCATCTATTTTTTGCCTTTTTTTGCTAATCTTGCTTCATTGTGATTATTACTGCAGTTGTTGGCAGTCTTGGGAAAATAGTTTTTAAAGCAGCAGAACGTAATTAACGGGCGTTCTGCTAAACCGGTGCTTTCATCTGCTTTTCCCCTTCCCAGTCTGCCTTGAGGGCTAAGGACTAGAGCCTTGATTTTTAAAAAGTGACACTGCTGCTGAATTTGGGCGCCTTGGGTTCTGTGCTTAAGTGATGCAACTGGGGCAGCGGAAGAAACACCTTATTATGAACGGGTGCGAATGTGTGTGTGTGTAGAGAGAGAGAAGAGAAGAGAGAAGAGGTGCGGGACAGTAGAAGGCAGAAGTGGCGCCCAACTGCTACCGGGGCTCCTGGTTTTGCAAAAACATTGCCTGCTTGAGTCTCTGCAGGCAGAGGGAGACCCCCCAACTCATCCCTGGGGACTTGGGCAAGGCTGGGGCGGTCCCTCCCCCACCTGACTTGGGGTACCCCGGGGCAGCAAAGATGGAAAAAGACCCACCAGTACTCGGCTCACACTCCTCGAGGTCTTCATCATCGCTGGGGCACTCGGCTGAAGCCACCAGGAGGTCGTCTGAATTCTGGAGAGAAGGAGAGAAAAGGGCTGCAGGTCAGCAGGGGGGTGGCAATCCACCGCTGGTCCCTCCCCACTTCCAAGAACGATCAGCGCAACCTCCCAAGTCCCAACATTCACTGATGTTGGCTTTTTAAAAAAATTCCTCCCTTCCCAGTCTTTGGCACAGATTTCCAATTCTTTCTTAGGACTGATACCAGCAGTATATATCCCGCTTCCTCCTTCCCGTTTTCCCTCCCACAATGATCTTATAAGGTAGGCTGGGCCGAAGTGCCCCCCGTAGCTTGCAGGGCAGAAGGGGGGACTTCAACCTGAGTTCCGGCCAGCCCCGCATCACACCGGTCCTCTGCCCTTGCACAGACAGACGTCCTCGTTCCGTCTCCCCAGCCCACCAACACGGCGCAAGGCCGGTTTGCCATTGCCTGTGACATCTCAGATCCCATCCGGAGTGCAATGCGCCAGCTGAACCAACCTGGAAAATCCAGCGGGCTAGAGCGGATGAGCCAAGAAGGGGAAATCTTCTACCCAGGACCTGCCCCATTAAATCAACAAAATTATTCAAGCAACAGAAGGGAATTTTTGGACACAGGCTGGAATATCACACAGGGACTTTCAAAATTCCCCGGCTGCCTTTTCAGAATGTGTTTCATCTGCTTATTCACTTAATTCCTTTTGGGAACATGGGAACACTGACTCTTAAACTAACTGAGTTCGGAACGAGAGAGCCAACCCGCTCCCACTCGCTACAAGGCGACTCAGCAACCAGGTTCCCCATTAGGCCAACCCATGGGTGCGTTCATCACAAGCCTGTTGAATAAAAGACCTCAGGCCAGTGCTTCCCGAACTGGGTAAATTACCTTGCGCACACAAACACTTTACCCATCACAGGGACATTTAAATTGACAAAGATTGCCGCCTGTACTGAAATATATTTGAAAATCTCCCAAAATATACCTATTTAGAGGAAAATGGATGAAATTGCCAAGGGTAATTTATTGATATGACACAAAGATCACGCAGTGATATTGTTTTTATAATACAGGTTACGATCCCTCTGTTCAGCGACTGTTTGATCTTATAACCAGGCCTTGCAGTTTGATATCCAAACACAATAACGAGTTTTGTATAATGAAAGAAAATGTGTGGAAGGCACTGCTTTAGTCCTAAATTGGAGGGGGGTGAAGGATGCTCATGGCCTTTTAAGACGATGCGGGGTATTTCTGCAAAACAGCTGTGGCCTGTGTGCAGTTTGTCCCTCTGCAAAATTGTTACCCTGAAGGGTATTATCTATTAAGAAGCTGATCAGAAATGTACTCAGCAGCCCAGCTTATTTTGGTCTTTTTTTTTTCCTGGATAAGCGGGCATGTTTTCAAATAAAAGGCCGGGTTGCAGCCACCCATTTTAATTTTTTTTCTCCGCGTTCCTCAGAAATCAAACCACCGCCTGACTCTGCTGAGCTGCTTTTCACCTTCCCGATCGCACTGATCTGGGTAAGTTAATCCCATTTTTAGAACCTGGGAGATGCTAAATGAATGTTGACGAAGAGGACATCGGTCTCCCGCAGCAAAAAGTCCCAATCCTGATTCCAGCAATTCCAAGCTGGAATTGGAAAGTCGAGCCGCTGCAGAGCTAAAGGAATAAAAGGCATAAATCTGTAGAGGGAGCTTCGAACAAAATCTTTTCTGGAGAGAAGAAAGGGGAAGCCGACGAGAAAGCCAAGCCTGTGATGAACCTCCAAGTCTGCGGCTTCATTTTGTGGCTTATTTAGTTTAGTTCTGGACATTGACCAAATCCAGCCAGCATGGCTTATTGGAGATCGTGGTTTAGGAGCTCAAAACAGCCCAAGCGTTGAGCACAAAATGGCCATGAAAGCGCCGTGTGTCTCGGAGCTCTTCTGCAGAGCAGCCTGCCCTTTTCTCCTCTCGACCTTGCAGGGCTGTTGCGCAGACCGAAGGGGCTCACAAAGCTGCATTTGGGGCAACAAAGCAGCGACTCTGGCGAGCAGGATGCCAGGGATGGATTGTATCGCTGTTCTCTCTGCTCCCCCCGCCCCCGCATTCCTATTTGGGAGCTGGCATTGCAATGCCTCAACCCAGAATTAGCATGACAGGCTCCTCTGGCAGGGGGTGGGTCACTGAGACCCCACCCCAGATGCAGCATGCAAATGAGGCAGCTTCACGAGGGTCCCCGCTTCCTCTTCTCCCTTCTCCTTCCAGCACTTGCAGGAATCTGGGACTTTTCCATTCTCTTTGGCGCCCCCCAAATCACCAGAAAGCTGCCACACACCCCTAGCTCGCTTTCCCACCTCTCCCCTGCCCCATTTTGCACGAGGGATGTGCGACTGGAGACCCCAAAGGAACATTCAGCTCAGCAGATCCGCCAGAGGCTCCTAGCGCTGCTCCCCAACACAGTTTCTATAAATCCAAAACAAGGTTTGAAGGCAGGGGCTAACAATGGCTTGGTTCACTCTACAAGCCTGGCTAAATTCATCCCTTTTGAAAATCCTCACAATGCCCCGGATCCTAGATGGAGCAAATGGATGCTATTTTATATTTAAGGGAATTTACTTTGTGAATGAAGTCCAGGCTTCATCCGAGCTGCTTCAATGATGTTATGTGACATCCACTTGTGTGCGTGACCGTGCATGCCACCACGCCCTCTGCTGCGTGCAAGAATCCAAATTAAAGCTGCCTCAATCAATGCCTTTGCATTTATTTAATAAACCAAAGCTCCCAGGACTGTAAGTTTCATTACAGAAGTGCTCTTATTTGATTCTTCCCCCCCCCCTTGAAGTTCAAGCAGAATCCGCTTTCCTGCAAACTGAGGACTCTGGTTCTTGTCTTGCACTCTGAATGACAAGTTATTTTCTTGGTGATCTTCGGTTCCCGCAAGGCATTGAACCGAGTTTTACATTTGGAAAAAAATGAAATTAACCATGCAAGGAAGAACACTGGTTTGGTAGTGGTGGGCAGCAAAGGGATTTGGGAATGACGGGCAATCATAAGCAGGATGCAAGCCAGCAGGGGAGCACAGCTGCAAAAATGGCGAATACATTTGTAGCTGGCATCAGTGGAAGAATAATTTCCAACTCACAGAACAAAACTGTTCCCTCTCTCTTAACGCTGGTTTAAAATGTCACTTCTGAATATCTTGGCCCATTCCGGTTACACTGGATTTCAAGGAGGGTTCAGACAAAGTGGAAAAAGGTGCCGAGAAGGGCAGTGAGGAAGATTTGAGTCCTGGAAATTAAACCCTAGGGAGGAGGAGGAGGAAGAACCTGTGTATGCGAAGCTTTCAGAAGAGAAGGCAAGGGGCATGAGTAGCTCTCTTGATATATGATGGAGCAGGCCATAAACAATTTTCTGCCGCAGAATGCAAGACGTGGAACGATGGGTGCCAAGAAGAGGGAAGCAGAACCCAAGACTGTACAAAAAACCTTACAGCAGCTGAATAATGAAATTACCCAGGGGAACGGCGGACCCCCTTTGCCGGAAAACTGGAACCAAGGCCAGAGAGCCATCTTGCGAAAAGCTTAATTCAGATTCCGGCACCGTCTGAACGCAACCCTTCCAGGCTGGCGATTCTAAGGAGGGAGAGCTCTTTTTCCCCATGCCTGCTCCGAGCAAAGTCCAGCCCCTGCTCCGAAGTGGACCTGCAATTCAAGACTTTTGCCCTGGACCAACTTGACGTTGCCTCGCTTTTTCTCTTCACCCACTGTAGTGGTCCTGATGTAGCTCGTTGGAAAGGCGATGGAGCACTTCATTCCCATTCCCATTTTTAAAGCCCTTTTTAAAGTCTTCCTTTAAAAACAAAACCCAATTACCCACATTTGTGCCAAAGTACTTATTTATTTAAGTGCCTCGGCCCGATTACTCCCAAGGCATGTAAAAGAGGGTTACGTTAGAGCCCATTAGAGGAGATTAAAAATAAAAACTCACGTGGGTAAAATGGCAAAACTGAACAGCAACCAGCTACGGCACCTGTTTGTGGCTGCAACATCACATAAATACTACAAGGTATTCAAAGAGTAGCAAAAATGGGGTCTGCACGAATTAAAAGGAGTAAAAATTAAAGTGGTAATGAAGGGGTGCCTGCCAAAATGGTTTAGGTGGGACAGACAGAGACAGATTTGAGGACTGCTCCTTCATGGCACTTGTCAAAACACGGGGTGGGTGGCATTCAAGCCACCTTCGTGCAAAATGTCTGCAGTGGTTTTGCCTCCCCGCCATGCAAACCTAACCCTGGGTGCACACATGTGCCTATCTGTGTCTCTGGGTATAAATTGGGTCCTTAAAAAAATGGCAAAGGAGCTACTGTCCCATGACAGCAAGAGCGCATGCAGCAGAGTAATTCCACATTCCTTGCCTAGAATTGCTATGTGCCGGGCGGCAAATAAATTCAAATAATGAGAACAAGAGCAGCACCAGCACTGTGGAATTTGCAGGTCTCTCCTCACCTTGAAACACAGAGAGACGCTTTTGGCTCTCCAAAGCCTTCTCCCAGTGGGACAGTCCGTTAAACCGTGGAATACAGATAGTCCTCGACTTACAACCATTTGTTAAACAACGGCATTGAAAAAAGCGACTTACAGCCAGTCCTCACACTTATGACCGTGACTGCATGCCCACGGTCAACTGATCAACATTCAGGCGCTGGGCAATCAGCATGTATTTATGACAGTTGCAGCATCCTGGGGTTATACGATGGCATTTGCGACTTCCCAGCCGATGTCCGACCAGCAATGTCAATGGGGGAAGTCGGATTTGCTAAATGACCATGTGATTCACTTAACAACGGCAAGGATTTGTTGAACCACCATGGCAAAAAGCTCCTAACGTTGGGTGTGGCTTACATAACAATCACCGTGCTTCGCAGTGGAAATTCTAGTCCCGATTCTGGTCGTAAGTCAGGACTGCCTGTATGCAGGGCTGGAGCAGGGAGGTGCTGGCAACTCCCCAAAGAGTGTGTCTGTGTCCATGTGTGATGCTTTCTTGCAACGTTGTCATTTCAGCTGAATGCAAGGCAACCACACGCATGCACCATCTCCCGAGGGCGCCCATCCGCCAGCTGCACCACTGTCCCCTGCTTTGCAGACACCCCCCCGCCTCACCCTTGCTGGCCCCCCTTCTCGCAAAAACCAGGACAACCTAATTGCTGCTGCAGTTGCTATGGCAACAGAGGAGGAGGATGTTCGCCGCCCCCCCAAACCTCATCTTGCCATCAAAAGGAGGAAAACCCCAAACTGCCTCTCGGAGAGGCTTTTTTATTTTTGCAAGTGCTGCAAAGCTGGAGGGAGGGGGGCAGACCCTCAGCCCCCTCCCTCCGCATTCTCAAAAGATGACCCACGCAGGAGCAGGAGCAGGAGCAGGAGCTGGAGGAAGGAAAGGTGATTCACATATTTGTTTTGAAGCAATCTCACTCGGCGCTGTTCCCAAAAGGCTCAATGACCCCCTGGCTTTTCCAGCTGTAGGCTCCTTGAGCCGCACAAGGCAGGCTCGTCTTGCTGGGCCAAAATAAATGATTTCCTTTCAACGGAAAACCACCGATCTCTATGCTTTAATTCCAGATTAAAAAAAAATCAGAAAAAGTCAGAAAAGGGATTCTGGCAACCGGGGCGGGGGAGAGGATGGGCGATGGGCTACTAGTGCAGCTCAGCACCGGAAAAACTGGATTTCTGGATTCGCTTCTCTGCTGCGCAAAGCCTCCAAGTGGCCGAAAAGACCAACCGCACACGGCAAAACATCTGAGCATTTCGGTACTCTTATCAGGAAAGCTAGGCGGTCGTGCCCACGCAACAAGCAGGGACCGAACAGCCTCGATCAAGTTTGGCCCACAGGGAGCTACTTCTAAAAAGGCTCTGCCTCCGAGCTCAGGACCTTGAAAAACTGAACCAAGCCTTGCAACTGGCAACCCAGCTGGGCGTATTCAACACCAGCTCATCTCTGAACGGGCTTTTGAACCTGTTTGGGGCGTGAGTGGTTAATATCCGGTCAAAGTGCCGCTTTATTTCTTTGCCGCAATCCACGGTAGACAAGCGGGCTTCACTTCTTTAAAACAACTTCCTTAAGTTTTCACACGGCATCTTCTCTCTCCGGCTGCAAACCGGGGGAAGCTCTTCGAAATGAAAAAAATCTTGCTTGGGATAAGTAATAATAAGCAGGGAAGACGTAGAATTTCCCAGATTGCTTACATTCTCCATCGCCGAGCCCTACTTGCAATTTGTTTGATCTCTGTATGTGTTGGGAGAGCCGTTCCAAGTTCCTTGAGGAGCTTTCTTCCTTTTTTTTCTTTTCTTTTTTTAAAAAAATCTCCATTTAGAAGAGTTTCACTACTTTAAGGTCTTCCTGCGACAGTTTGCAAAATGTGGCTTGAAAGGTAAAAGTGTTTTATTGCTGAGTTTGCCTGCATTTAACCTGGCTACTGTAGTTGATACTCTTCTGTACCATCAATTAACCAAGCGGGCTGGATGTGCGCACTGAGCTACAGCACACGCAGAGACACAAAATCTGGGGTCACTGCCAATCAAGCTTGACAGATATGAATGCATCTGCAAGATTTTATCAGGGATGTGCAAAGCTCACTGTTCTCGAGACTGAATACTCTGTCGCCCCTTGAATTGCTTCCTCTTCCCCAAACTACCGAAGAGGAGTGTGCAAAGTGCTTCGAATCTGAACCGCTCCAAATCGGTGTCGAGTGTGAAAGGGCAGCTTCTCGCTCGAAAATACCTTGAGCTCCGAACAGTCAGCGCTCTCCCAAACTGAAAAGGCTTCCAGAACGGTTGAAACAACCCAGATCATACTCAAAATGCATGCTTTGCGCTCAAAATCTGCGTGTGCCATATGTTATTTCCATTATGTGGAAATAACTGGAGCCAATTTGTGCCCCCCTCCCTCCCTGATCATCCCCTGAACAGTGAAATCAGCACATTCCAGGAGGAAATCAAAGAAGGCACCCATGGAAATCCAAGTTATAAGCAAGTAAGTAAAAACAGAAACTCCAAGTTCTGTCCTTGGGAGTGGGCATTTCGAACACTGGTCTTGCCAAGTGCATTTTATCCAGGGCCCCTCACAACCAATGACCGTAACATAAAAAGAAGAAGGAAGACGCATTGTTGGGTATGAAATCAAGGCTGTACGAGAAGGGAGCCTGACCCATCTTTCGGGCCCCAGAAGAAGGGCCAGCAGCCGAAGCCAAGAATGGCTGGTCTGGAGTCCTCAGCCAAACCCTGCAAACATCAGCCAAACCACCCCCAGCGTGCCAGGTGTGCCCACAAACCATGCTCTTTCCCCCAAGGAAGGGCCGTGCAGTGCTCTCTTCTGCCATTGGGGCCTTAGCTGAGAATAGAAGAAGGAAGGGAAAGGGGAGGGGAGGAAATGAGGGGGGAATGGAGAGTGGGAAGGGGAAGGAGAAGGGGAGGGAGGGGAAGGAAGACTTGCTGTGGCCTTACTCCGAGCCTCACACGTTTTCGCGGGAGACTGCGAAGGCAGAAGTGGCTGATGGGATTCTCCCCAGAAGCTTTTATGAAAATGAAAAAGCTCTTGCCAAGGTGGAATTTTGAAAGAAAGGGGGGGCGTTGAGTTTATTTCCCCGGGGGCGTTTTCTGCGCAGAAAAATTCTCCCACAAGTTGCTTTTCTTCCCTTTCAGGAGCCCAGAATAGAGACAGCTGGGATGTATTGATATGTGGGAAAGACATTGGGAGACGGAGCCAAGAGACGCTGCCAAGGGAACGGTCAGATAAAAAGCAGCAGAGCCCACAGCTGGGGAGTGGGCAGGGCAAGAGGCTCCGAAGGGACCCTCCTAGTGTCTCCGGCTGGAAAGGAGACGGAGGGAGGAAGAATGACCCCTTCACACTTGCAAGACTCTGTCAATGCAGCTTTACAATAAAGTAGAATTAGCTCATCTATTTTACTCATCTGGATTAGATTCCTGTTGATTTGCTGCACAAGGCCGACATCCATCTTGCAAGTCCCTTGCAAGCTGAGGATCAGAGGCCGTTCCTGAAATGCCTCTCTTTGGAAGAGATTGCTCTCTTCCAAAGAGAGGAATTTCAGGAAC
>JANHZU010002132.1:124715-148911 GCA_032468055.1 Acrochordus granulatus | reverse complement strand
TTCCTATTTCCCCCATCTTTCCTTGGCTTGCAATATGTGAGCGTGGGAGGAAGTACAAGAGCTTCTGGAAAGCACAGGAGATGCCACTAAGAATTGCGAATGCCAGGGCAGTTGCCCTCTGCGCCCTACCATCCCCCGCCCGCCTCTGGCAGAAAGAAGAAACGGTCAGGTGGTTCCAACCTCCGCTGTTTGGGGAAAAGAGAAGGAGGGTTATGGCAGCCATCGCTTTGTAGTCCCTACCTGCCGGGTATCGTTCATTGATGGGCCAGTTGTCCACCTGCAGTGTTGCGTTGCCACCACTCCGGGTAAAACGGACCACATGGTACTTGCCATCATTCACCATAGCATTGCTTTCCTCAATTGTGATGTCGTCGGTGCCCACGTTGAAAATGACTCCCACAGTCCCCTGGTCCTGTAGAGAGCAGGGGTGGGGGAGAAAGGGGCAGAAAGAGAGAAGAAAGAAGGAAAATTGGGTAAATGCAGGTTTCAGAAGTAGAGGGCTTGGAAAAGCAAGAAAACCTGCAGGAAGATTAGAGAAATTCTGATATTTGCCCACAAAACAAAGGGATCCTATATCATCCAACCAGCTTTGTACGGTCTCCAACAGTCATCACCTAAATTTCAATTTATTCAATTTTAGAAGCCACCTTTTCTCCAAGAGCTCAAATGGGGTATGTGAGCCATAGCAGTGTATCCCTCACTTTCCCCATATTAACAACCTTGTGAGGTAGGCTGGGCTGAGAAACAGGAATTGGTCCAAAGTCACTCTGAATTCCCACAGCACAGGTGGAGCTGAACCCGGATCTCTCCAACTCTTGGCCCAGCTTTTTAACCTTTCATTTATTTTTTTACATATTTTTTTGTAACAAAACAATATTTATTCTTAAAGGAAAAATTTTTTTTTTAAATTAGAAGTAAAAACTAAGAATACAAAATACTTAGTAGGCAAAGAAAAAATAACCTATGAATGTATTGTGCTGTTAATCAGTCACTTTCCTTCTGTATGAAGCGGATGGAGTATTCACATTTTGATCCTGTCTTCTGTCTAGATACCACCCTGATATCACCCCGTTTTCTCAACACAACAACCCTGCTGAGCTGACCTGGCTCAGACCTGTGGATCTCAAGGCTGGGGCTAGACGTCCCCCAAACAACTGCTCTTCTCCTTGAGATGGAAATGTCCATGCTCAAAAAGTCAGGCACCAACGATGAGGACGATGAGGTTCAGGCCATGAGATCCAAGCTAACAGATTTATTTGGTCTTGCATATTTACAAGAATCTGCCCAACTAGCGGTTGAATGCCTGTGGCAGTAAGATAAGGTCCAACGGAGGGGCTGGGTTTATTACGCGTATGGCTACACAGAGATTCAAAGCTGATCCCATGCTTGACACCCCCTTGGCTCAGCCCTCTCTTCACCCACAGCTTCTTTGCCACTTGGAAGTGGAAGAGACTGGCAGTAACTGGCCTCAATCTGCTGCACTGGGAATAACTAGGGTGCATTAGTCCCACCAGAGTGACCCAGTGACGTTTTAAAGTTCAAAACACCAACAACCTTGGACTCTTTCGCGAGAGGCATCTGATAGCAACAGAACAAAGCCAATTGCCCATAATTAGGATTCTGACACCCAAAAGCCACCCCTCAACAGAGAGGATGTGAAGTTATGACTTCCAGTTTCCCCTGAAGCAAGGTGCCGCCAGCACGACAGGACAACTGGAAATCGCCAAGGGGTCGATAAGCCCAGCCCGTGGACTCAACCATAAACAGCACATTGAATTAAAACATGGATGAACCTCCCTGCACTCTATGTCCAAGAATTAAGCAGTGGGTCTTAACCGGGTCCTTTTCTTTTTCTGGCTGGACTTGAAAAGGCACGGAGGAAATCTTCCGTTCAAAAGCTCTCCGCGGTTTTCAGCGAGCGTCACAACTACCGGAAGGAGCCAAAGTGTGAGACCCCGAGAAGAAGATTAAGAAAGCAAGTTTCCCAAGTTTTTTCACAAGTTCTCTCACAGGCCCAGAATATTTGGAGACCCTCCTTGGTCTGAAGGAAGGGTGATGGGGAGGGCAATAGGGAGCTCTCCCAACGGACATTAGGTCCAACAGCAGGAAAATATTAGATTTATGCTGCTGAAATACTTTTTTGCTGTGTTCTTTTGATCCATGGGCCAAATACGAACGAATGCAGAGCAAACAAAGCCATTTGGAAACTTGGCTGCCTCCAACAAGTGTCACTGGGTCAGCTAAGCTAATTTCTAGCATCTGCATTCAGATACCAGGCTAAATGTTTAAACTTGGTTAGGTGTAGAAAATAATGTGGTTACTTTTTGGTTCAAGGGTTGGGGTGAAAAATTTTATAACCATCTGAAAGACTCTATGATGATGATGATGATGTCATCTGTACCATTTGAGCCACGTCATCATGATATGGGTGATGTCACTTACATACCCCTGTAGACAACCACACACTCACTTGAGCATGTTCTGTCCATGCCCTGTATATGTATCTCTTGTAAATCAGTATAAGGATCTTTACAGCTGCACGATTTTCCTATATTTATTTGGTCAATTTATAGAGCCACCCTTCTCACATATGTAATTCCAAGCAGCCTACAAAGTTGAAAACAACGACACAACACAACCAAATAACCAAAAGCATAACAAAAATCATTCAAAACCATTAATAATAAAATAAATTAATTTCAAACCATTAAAACTGTTCTAGGTTGTTCTGCTGTAAAACTGCAAGCATGCTTTTACAAAAGCCACAGCAATCATGGCTAATATTTACATTTTCTTAAATGGAGGGAACTGGTTTATGCTTCAGACCAGATCAGAGCATTGCCTGAGCTGGTGATCAGAAACCCCGAGGAGAAAGATGTGAGCAGAGGAGTCTGACTTTCATCAATAAATCAGGGCTCTTTGGTTCAGATCAGGACTCTGGTTTCTCCTCCCTGGAAGTCGCCATTGCGTGCTTCTGGGTGACCAATCCAGACAGATGTCATGCTGGGCTCCATGTTTCAGACGTGGGTTCCTATGCCGGTAGCAGGCTGGAGTAGATCCATGTTTCTCAAGGTTAGCAAGTTTGAGATACGTGGACTTCAACTCCCAGAAAATTGGTGAGCAGGGAACTCTGGTGGGAGCTCTCCCTCCCAAAGGAGACTGAACAAACCCCAAAGGGAGCTTTTGCCTGGAAACATTTTTATTTGGGGACAGATGGCACAAGGCTTCCTTAAACCAGCAATAAATCCTTTCCCCAGGCACAAATGGCAGAGTTTTCTTTCGCAAGATTTACTGAGGCAAAAAAAGGATGGCATTACAAGAATTTCAGGAACTGAACAATTTCGCATTTGAGCTGAATGTACAAGGGCAGAGGATAATTTTTTTCTCGTGGTTTTCCTGTGAACCAACACGGAGAGTTTTTTTCCCTCACCGATAACAGAAAAGCTTGCAGGTGACTGTTTACAAAACCATCTCCAGAATCCTTACAGTGTTGGCATCTTTCCTAAACCAAGTCAGTAACTAACCTAGTGGCCAGTTTGGATTATTGCTAGCCTTGGTTAGCTTTGGGGGAGAGACTTGTCATGTTGCACAAACCCAGCCTGCCGGGATAATTTAGGGGTTCAGGAATTGGATGAACTCCACAAATGGATTTACTCAGACGTCAGATTGTATGAACGCAACCCTGATATCTAAGGAACATTCGGTCCTCGAAGTCTCAATTAAAAAGACGTATCTGTTCCAGAATCCTGAATTTTTAACTAGGAATGGAATTTTCTGCTTTGCTTAGCTGCACCTCCCCAAAAGCCCTTAGAAATACATCATTTCAAGTGATAGACTTGGATGAAGTGGATTGTTTCTGATAAAGCTCCACGTTTGTGTGTCTATGTATACAACTAAATCTATTTATTTACGGTCCCATCAAGCTTGCTTTGTTTGGACTCAGAAGGATTTGAGCTGGTTATATTCGGGCGGGAGATCCATCAGGTTGTAGGCTACCCTGGGAAGTAAGAAAAAAACCCTATCTGGATGTGACAAGAGCAAACCCTTCTGTTTTGCCACCCAGAAAACTTCATGGAGACAACTCCAGATACCCTGCTCAACTTGAAGGAAACTCAGAATCCTTAATTCTGGGAGACGTGAAGGAAGGTGACAAGAGGGTCTCCTTGCACTGCAGAAGGCATTTTCTTCTCAGCCACTCTCCTGTGCCTGGCAATAGAGAGCAAGGCGAGGGCGCAGAACTCCTCATGTTGGGAAATTGTTACTGTTGTTGTTGTTCAGTTGTTAAGCTGTGTCCGACTCTTCACGATCCCATGGACCGCAGCACTCCAGGCCTCCCCATCCTCCACTGCTCCCCAGCGTTTGCTCAAATTCATACTCATTAAGTCAGTGATGCTATCCCAACTATCTCATCCTCTGCCGTCCCCTCCTCCTTTTGCCTTCCATCTTTCCCAACATCAGGGTCTTCTCCAAGGAGTCCTCTTTTTGCGTAAGTCTTTGCATGCTTAATACTGCTGGAGGATAAAGAAGCAGACCCTTTAACACCTCCCCCAATACATGACATTGTCTTTTAATGACCAGGCTGACACAATACAGGTATGACCACAATTTGGACCAGAATTTCCATTGCTGAGCAAGGCATTTGTTAAGTGAATTGTGCCTGATTTTACCACCTTTTTTGTCACAGTTGTTAAGCAAATCACTGCAGCTGTTGAGTGACTCACGCGGTCGTTAAAACCAATCCGGCTTCCCCCATTGACTTTGCTTGTTGGAAGCCAGCTGGGAAAGTTGTAAATGACAATCATGTGACCCTGGGACACTGCAACCACTGTAAATGCATGCCAGTTGCCAGGTGCCCAAATTTCGATCACGTGACTCTGGGGATGCTGTGGTGGCTATAGATGCGAGGGAGTCATTTTTTTCAGTGCCATTGTAACTTTGGTCACCAGATGAATGGTTGAAAGTTGAGGACTACCTGTAAACCTCACGCCAATTGGATTGGAAAAACACAGTGATGGCCTTCATGAGACTCATGGTACCCACACCAGTAAATCCTACAGAAGTTTAACAGGACAGCATGCTTGGTACGCCATGCTGAGACAGTGGTGTCTGTGGAGGGAGGCGATGGAGGCCAAATTATGACACCCAGCTGTGCTATGCCATTGCAATGCAAGTCCCATCCCTTTTGTAGATGCATCATGATGTCACATGCATGTACAAGAGGGGTGGGCTCTGCAGGATGATGGTGCAGTGCTGCTTTGTTGTGCACTAATACAAAGGCTGAGTTTGCACAAGGACCCAAGCCTGCTTAGCCCAGCCCGTATAACTTGTGCAACCGCAGCTAGTGAGAGGATGGACCTTTCTCCGACCAAAAGGCAGACATTCTCCCCTCCCTCCCTCCCTCCCTCCCCCCACATGTGGTTCTCTGCCCTCTCTTGTTCCTGGATCATCCAGAGGCATCTTTAAGACTGAGGGCTGGAAAGGATCCTAGTAAGATTTTCTAAGAAAGGCCGTTTCAGGCTGGAGGGGGACCAGAGTGTGAAGAGATCCTACCAAAGCTGCCAAGATTCAGGAGAGGATTCCTATTCTCCCCAGTCACTTGCAACAGTGGCTCAGCGTAATCCACATCCTGGTGCAGCTGCTGACCGACACTGCGCCAGTTTCATTTCATTTGCAGCAGAATGGTAATTAATCCCGCTTGGCAGCCGACTGGCTGGGAAGGGCAGTGGGCGCCTGGGAGGAGAGATGCCTCTTGCTCTAGGACAGATGCTGGTAGTCCAACCAGCTGGGTGGACATGGGAGGTATGAATATCGGGAGGGGGTTCCTGTCCAAGCAAATTTCGCTATCTCTCCTTCGCTCGTGGTACATAGCAGGGAGGCAACAACATCCGCTGCACCAGAGGTGGGCTTTAACGATGGAGCAAGTCTGAGCAAGTCTTGATGGATTGGGTTCACACAGTATGCTAAACCACAGTCAGCGGCAGCATTTGCCCAGTGTAACACCAAATTCATCCACTTTCTAGATTACCCAATTCCCCAACTCATAACTCACCGATGGCTGTTTTCACACAACCTTCTAAGCCCTAAAAACACCCGAGATTAGCACTAGCTAAGTATGGCATGTCGTGTGAATGTGCTGGGTAGGCTTCACTGGACCGGGATAAGCCCTGGTCCTGCCTAACATGCTATATCCAAAGCAGCTTCCGCCTGGTGGCCTGAAAAAACTGGGAAGAGCGGGGTTGGCCTTTCCCCAAACCTGGGAAACTGGATTTGAGCATTTTGTGCTTCAGTTTTAGAGCTTCAGCCTGGAGGGGGTCTCAGGAAGCTCCAGCATGAGATGTCTGATAAGTGACCCACCCCAGAAATGGGAGCAGTAAACCCTTCCTTGAATTTGTTTGCCTCCTTGGGAAAAGCAAGAATTCAATTCCAGAACAGCCCAAAGATGCCACCTTTTGAATGCAAAACAAAATCCTCCCCTTTCAAATCATACTTGAGCCTCCTCTTCCTGCATCTAATATTCCTCTGCATGCTCTTCTCCCAGCCCCGCATTCTCAAGAGCCTGATTTCCTTTTTTTTATCACTCCATAACTCAAGGCCAGTTGTTCCTTGTGAGCAATGGTGCTTATGTGGTTATAAAGAGCTTGAGATGAGTTATGGGATTCACAGCACCCATGGTCACAATTCAACAAGCTGTCACTCTGAAGAAACCACCAGCACTTGGCAGAGTAACCAAGTAGCCAGTCATGGCCTCGGATCAGGGGTGGGGGTTGCAGGTTGCAGACCCCACTTCCCACCGTGCCTTGCTTTTATCTATTGCTGACAGCAGAAGAAATGTTGAGCTTTCCGACCGAGAGGCAAATCAGTGTTTAACAGTTCTGCAGTTTTGACCAACATCTGGTTTTCCTCAATTACAGTCGTACACCAAGCAAACAGCAGTGATGCAGAACNNNNATGCAGAACACATGCAGAGCGCCCTTCCCACCCCAGCGATTCAATTTCAGTCATCCTCCTCATTTCTGGAGTAAAGGTTCAGCCTCTCGCTTACTTTCCATGACAAGAAATTCTAATTTAGATTACATTTAACGATGACTCAATTAACAAAATGGGTGCAAATACCCACAGGCTGTAGCACTGCAAATAAATCTGTCCCATTTTTAAAAAATGTGCAAACCACTGGTTTAACTGCCTGAAGATGCAGGATGCTGTGGTTAGGGGAATACCACAGGGATGCTGGAATGTGTAGTCCAGTCTTTAACAAGGAATAACAGCCTGTTTCTCTCTGAATACTAAAAGGGGCCAAAGGTTTTTACTAGGTCAATGGAAGCTGGTGAAGAAATGCACAATATTTTGTGCTTCACAGCATGCTTGGTCAGCAACAACCCTTTTCTGTGGCATTTAAAACTGCTCGAGCAATCTTGACTGGCCCACTAAAAGACGGTCATTTAAACTGGGCATTTAGCCTTGGCCCAGGAAGTGTTATCTGCTGCAAATCCTACAAAAACAAAAAAGCAGCATTTCTACGCAGTGGACTCTAGGAGATGGGGAAAGTGATGTTTCTGCGTGTGGTGTGTGCGCGCAGGGCATTATTAAAGGATTATTATGCTAAGCAGTGATTAATACGAGGTGGGAACAGCTGGTTTGCTGTGTGCTATGTTCTTTATTAGAGCTATGCATATAATTATTGCATTAAATTGGATTATTTCAGCACCAGGAGGAACGTGCTTTATTAATGCCTGCCCCCTGCAGTTCGAGAAGAAGGCTGCAGAGGTTACGCATAGGCAGCAACCGCCGACCCTGTGGTCAGGTAGCCCACATGTGGGGAAAGCCCTGAGGTCTGCGGTCGCTGCCCCTGCAGTCAGAAAGGTCCTTCTAACCATCCATCTTTGCTAATGGTGGGGAGGAGGAGGAGATCACCTGCTGGCTGGGTTCAGCCAATTTGCTGAATCAGATTGATTCAAGTGCCAGCCACCTTGTTGTACTCACCAACGGGAGAGGCGTCTTCGGGGTGAACCTTGAAGAACTGGGCAAACTTAGTCCAAAGTTTGGTATGAATGCAGAAAACCAAAGCGGTCAGTTGACTGAAAGCAGCTACTGTTTCACTGAAGAGACCCTACCAAAAAACCCTCAGAGAAAATGCCATTTCTAGTTACTTTTAGAGGAAAATCTAAGGAGGGAGTCTGGCTTTGGATTAGAGGCTGCAAGCAGCTGGGCTTCTGCTGGGGCTCCCCACCACCCAGCAAAGCTCCCCATCAGGTAAGCAGCTTGACCAGCCCAATTCATATTCCCATTGCCAGATGCTCCTAGGTGAGTCACAACCCCGGAACAGCCGGGTACACCTTGCACGACAACAGGGTGCCGCTCTTGACCCCATCTTAAAAAAAGAGGGCAATTTACAACCTCAATTGGGACCGAAACTGGCGTTGCTGTGAAGCGGTTGTTAAGCGAGTCATGTCTGATTCTACAACCTAGCTTGCCATGGTTGTTAGTTAAGCGAATGGCCCTGCTTAAGCGCATTAAACGGTCTGTAAGCTTCCCCCATTGACTTCCCAGCTGGGAAGGTCACAAATGGCAATCATGTGACTCTGGGATACTGCAACCGTTGTCAATGCATGACGGTTGCCAAACACCCCAATTTTAATCATGTGGCCGCAGAGACCGTGCAACGGTTGTTAAGTGTGAGGACCAGTTGTAAGTCACTTCTTTCAATGCGGTTGTAATTTCAAATGATTGCTAAACAAACGATTGTAAATTGAGGACTTCCGGCAATCAGCCAGCCTTTTCTAGAGCTTTCTCTCTGTGTAACTCTCCCAAATTATTATATACTATGCAATCTTTCCAGATTATGCTGCCAGGATCGTAAGCAATTTGTGAGGTATTCCTGTCTTTAGCGGCAATGCCCAAGTATGCTTTCACATCACAACGGAAAGGCTTTGAAGGAATTGGGGAAAACATCCAACCGTCTTTTACAGTGAACCTTGTGGTTGGTCTGTTGTCCACATTTCCGAAAGCACATAAATCAATGAGAGATGAGAAATGGATTCAATTGCTGTTTTGACCTGCCAAGCTTCCTCTTGCAAGGGAGAAAGAAAATTAAAATACTTTTAATATTTAATTTTATTTTAAAAGTGTAGGAAATTGCTCTGCCTGCGAAGCTGATACAGTAACAAAGAGTCTTCAAAAAACCCAACCTAATGAAGCTTTTAGTCAAATGGGGTTGCTGTTTATTAGCTATATTAACTGTTTTTTTTTTTAATTCTTTCCAACCCGGAAGAAGCTTGGAAAGATACGACGTAGAGGGACTCAAGCCTCTGTCTGCACGTCTCCCGGCAAGCTCATGAACTCCCCAAACGGAACAAGAACGGGGATCAAATTTGGCAGAAGAAAAATGAAGTTTGAAAATGGGCTGGCTTGCAGAGGGGGGGAAAACATGGGGGGGAAACACACCTCTGATGCATCTCTACGGGAGCTGCAGCTGCTCCATTTTAAGCACCTCCTTTCTGGTTACGGGACCAAATGAAGCTGATGCAGCCCACTCCACCCCTCACTCACACACACACGCATGCACATGAGAACGACACTTCCAAAGGCAACACACCTGATTAATCCCTGGAGAGACACCCCACCCTCTGGACACAACACCTTCCTTTGCCACCCAGAAGAAAGCAGAGCCTTCCTCTGGGGCCACCGCTGGTAGGGCTTTGCCCTGGGGTTCCCTGCTTTGCTGCCTGGAAGCTGAAGACTCCCCTTTAAAGCCATCACTCCGGCCAATAATATTTAACATGGATGCTGCTAGTGCAAATATTATAACTCAGCTAGTTAAATATTATTTGATGTCTCCTTAGGATCTCATATAAATTCATCAACAGACTTCCGATTTTTATTTTGCCGTCTTCGGTGGCTTTTGGCAATGGTTTATTGTTTTCAAATTCTTTTGTCATCTTCCACCATCACCACTACCTACCTGGGTTCTCTAACATTCCTGGCTTAGTTCTTCTGCAAACTTAGTGGTCTGATTTTCTGCTTTACAGGGGAAACTTATGAGCCGGATAAAGAATTCCTGCTTGCTGTTAATGGCTACTCGAGCATGAAGAACCACGTTGCGTTCACACAACATGTTGGACCAGAGTTAACAGAAGGGAGTCGATGAGTCACAGAGAATGCCACACAACTGTGCAACAAATAAAACCATATTCGGACATATTGTGATGACCAAGGGCAGGTTTCCACTACTTGCAGTATCACAGACAAGGCGATCTGATTTGAGCTTAGCCTAGCGTGTTGTGTGAACCCAGCCAGAACAGGGAAAAGAAAAATAACACAAGAACCAGATTTATGGGGCATAATCAAGCAATTTTTTTAAAACTCCATTAAAATTAAATGAAATGGGAAGAGAGTTTGTAAACTTCTTGCCCGGATCGGCCTCGGGAAAGGAGGCCCCGGGTGCAAATCACAAAACGTGTTTTGCTTCTGTGAGATCTTGCCGGTGTCTCCCATCAGAGGTATGAAAACCAAAGATGTCATATTAGGTTCTGGGTGAGGTTACTGGTCATTTTGGCTGAGGCAGATGGAAAGTGGAATTGATCACGTCTGCAAGGGTTGAGATCAGTGTTTGTCAACCATGGCAAATGTAAGATGTGTGCAATGTAAGATGTGCAAAGCTGGCTAGGGAATTCTGGGAGTTGACATATACACATCTTAAAGTTGTCACAGTTGAGAAACATTGGGTGTTGGTGGCTTTCCAGATGGTGGCTCCATGCACCTTCTATTATCCACACACCCACTTTCAATACCCACATCATCCTTGGAGGGAAATCCAAGTCATCGCAGGAAGGACAGCAGCTCGAGATTAGAGGAGGATAATGGGATGGCATTGGTGCTATTGCAGTGTATAGAAAGATTACCCAGTGATGCATTCACACATGCCAGGTTTGGTTAGTTTGAACCTGGCCTTATTTTTAAACTCTGCCCATATGGTGACTTTTCCCAATTGCGTCAAACTCAGAAAATGGATCAACTGAGAAACCAAATCAAGCTATTATTTGAATCCAAAACGGGTTTTCCCACAATTGGGGACATGTAAGATCAGAATGGTAACTGTATTGGGTTGGAATGATGGGAGCTGTAGTCTTCCCTATCAGCTGGAAGGATGCCCTGCATAAAATTCAGAGCCACATGTCTCTTTGCTAGAGAACAATGACAATGTAGCTCTTCCTAAGAAGTATGTCTGGCTTGTTGGGTTATTGGAGAAAGATTTATGTCGTTCAGTCTGTCTGGACATTAAAAAATAAAATAGGAAGGGGAATCAGAGGAGAGGAGAAAATGAATTGATGAGGCTGAAAGCAAAGCCAGTCTCCAGGATGAAGAAGGACGGGAAGTTCGCTCTCACAATAAATCTTGCAAATGCCTGTGTGAGTGAGTGAACAAGCCTAAAGCCACAACAGGGCTACCTATCCGGGCTGCAAAATTCCCAGGGGTGGGGGGGCACAAAGAAATATGACTTTCCTGATCCCTTTGCCTACCGTCTCCTGCCTGTTCAGACTCTGCAGCCCAGATATAGGAGCTCTTCCCTGCAGGGTTTGAGACACGTGGACTTCAATTCCCAGAATTCTTCGCAACGGCCCTGTTGGCTGGGGGTTCGGGGGAATCAAAATCCACACATCTGAACCCTGTCCATGTTGGGGACCCCCGACCGACTGGAGTGGGCAAAGGCACTTCAGCATGGCGGCCCAGGGACCAAGAGGGCTGCCACCCTGCCGACGGCTTCAGCCCCGCCACTTGCACCCACTGCTCGTGAGCATGGGTCGGGGCCGTCTGATCTGCAGACACAGTGCACGCGGTCTTCGTTTTCGCGCTGGACTTGCACAGACGCCGCTTCCCTGCCTGACTTCTATATCCTCCAAACTTAACTCGAAAAAGCACTTTTCAAACCCAGATGGGCCAAGCCTTTGTTTTTCTGGGGGAAAGGAAGGAGATGTGGCCATTTGAGGTCCAGACGAAACCTCTCAAATGCGGCACGCAAAATGACTGCCATCACCTCGGGGCAGCCAGGCGGGAAAATGGCTCCTTTTTTGACAACGCTTCCTTCGTGCCAAGAAAACACCAGAAAACACAGCAGCGGATGGTGCCAAGAAGTGCCTGCTAGCTCCAGTCAGAAAAATGGCTGCGCTCTGTTCAACGGCACGGTGGCTTTCCTTCCTGGCGGGCATCACCTGCGTTCCATAAAACCCCAAAATGGCTCCGGTCCCGTCAAAGCCCAATTCCACAGGGTCCCTTGAGGTTTATTTTTTCTGGCACGTCCGTTGCAAGATGCTAGGCAGTGCTATCTCTTAATAACCTCCCAAAATAAATAGCTTTATTTTTGCTCCTTGGGGCTCGGTTTCTCAGTCAGCAAGAGATCTCGCTGCTTGCACAGAAGGCTGCCAGCATCCTTGGCAGCCATTTCTTTGGGCCATTAATGTGCAGTGATATATTTTCCTTAAGGCCTTCTAAGCCCTTCTTGTCTCCAGGTGGGGCTCATCGGCTTGATTCTCACCGAACTGAGGTTTGGGCCAAGCCTATTTTGCCATTCCAACCACATTTCCCAGTTCCCCATTTCTGGCTTCACACAACCAACCTAACCTGGGTTTGCTGGCTGAACTCCCATGGGAGATGCAACGCCAGACTATCTGGTTTTGCATCGATGCAATGTTCATCCCTTACTAACTCAAGGGATTGTGTGAATGACGCCGAAGAGGATCTGGGAATTTAATTCTGGAGATCCTTTGATTCTTTGGGGCAAAGCTACATTTCCCAGCATGTGCACTGCCCACAGCCAGAGACCCCTTCGCCTCTATTTCTGAGCTGCCCTTGAGGTTAAATTCTTGGCTCCCAAGAAATGGAGAATCCATTTGTTTACTTCTCATGTTTGTAGACCAGCTGGATCTGGAATGACTCTTAACCCTCTAAAACTATTAAAGCAACATACAAACATCCAATCCTCACCAATCAAACCACTGTAAAAAGAGCAGAATAAATAGTCAAGACTCAAAATGACTGCAGAAAAAGAAGAAAAGGATGGATTGGGAGAGAGGAAGAATCGCACTAAGATTTATCCCTAAAGGTGACAGAAGACCTATGGCTTAATGTGAATGAAAGAATGAACAAATTAATTAATGCGAATTAATAGCCAGGTCCAAAGCTAAGGCAAGGCCTGAGGTTTACAGATGCTAAGCTTGGATTTCTAGATTTGTAGGCAGCATTAAATAATCAACCCATCAAACTGAGGCTTGAGTTCTTCAGCAAAACCAGGATGAGTTCTCAGATTGCCCCACAGTCCAGAATGCATCTAACATGCTAACTGGGTTACTGATCTGACTTGCCTTTTGCTTTTATCCAGCAACCACCAATTCACCAAAATGGGCTGGAATGGGTGAATCCTAACCCTCCCAAAAAACTTCACCCAGGTTAAGCCTAGCCAAGTTTCACCCAGCCCGGTGCAACCATTAGCTCTGTCGCCGATTCAGTGCAAAGTCAGCTGGGGTTTGCAGGTGAGCAGACAGCAACCCCCTCTTGAGCTCGGGTGCAGGCAGGCGTGAGAACGGAGACCCGCCATTGAGGGCTGTTGTCTAGCGCCAACTTCATCTATTCTGACAACATTGCCCACCCATCTCGGTCACCTGGCAACAGGACGGGATCAATGGCTCGGCAACGGTGCTCCATCCACCTGTCAGGCCACCTGAAGACTTCACTGCTCAACCTGGCCTGCCAGAGGGGAACAGAGACGTATCCGAGAGGCAAGCTGGCAGGAGGAGGAGTGCTCGAAGGGTGCTTATGCACAACACTCTGGTCCCCGGCATGATCCTGAAACAGTCAGTCCCAGGAGGAGTAAAGCACCAGGAAAAATGCAATCCCCCACAATGGCTGCATCGGGTTTTATTCTTTTTTTTCAAGACAGCCAAAAGCAATGGAAGCATTTGGGGGACAGGAGAGGCAAGGACAATGGCTCCTCCACCTTCCCCGATGGAGTAATCCTCTGCACTTAATCCAACCGCATGGCTTTAGCTGAACAATGCACTCAAATGCCGAGGCGCAGAGAAAGGAGGAGGACGGCTGCATCCAAGCTATGACCCCAGCGCTCTCTGCTTTGGGCTAGGCAAGGCTTTACAATGCGAGAAAGTATGCTCAAACCAGAATGCTTCGGAGCACATGCAGAGTGCACTGAGCTATTCTTTGGACTGACGTTCCCAGGGAGTAACGTCAGCCAGTTCGGCAGTCATTCTAAAGACTAATCAGCAAAGTGGACCTTCTCGGTGGGTTCAACTTGGAAGGAACCCGAGCAAAATCTTTGGCAAGACGTATTCGGGATCGCAGCATTAGGAGATGGGGAATTTGAGAGGCCAAGATTATATGCAAGAGATGGTCTTCTGAAACACTTGGAGCAATTCATGCACCGTGAAATCAGGCGGATAAATTCTTCAAAGGATTTGTTTGAAATAAAAGAAGGGCTGGAAAGGAGAAATTTTCCAGCTCTTTTCCAAGGGCAGAAATCTCCCTTGGTTGTGCCAAGAACACCCTCCCAAATCCAGAGCCTTGAACAGAAGGATGAAAAGCCAAGAGCTTGCAAACAGTTGGGAGTGGGACCATCGTGGAAGAATATTAACACTTCCCTCCTGGCAACCTTAAACAGCTCAAAAACAAGCCTCCCCACAGTTTGCTAAAGAAACCTGGTTTCCTCAATCCACGGAAGCTACGAAACCACCATATCAGAGCACTCATGGGCGATGACTGCATCATGCAAACACAACCTTAACCACAAGCAGGTATAGCCTTTAGATGCCGAAGAAAAGTTGCTTTGGAAGAGCTACTCCTGCTGGCACCCCCTTAAAGCATCTGTACCTTTTCCTGGGCTGGCACAACAGTTGTGTAAGCTCAGTAAATTTCATCTTTGCAAAAAGGAAAAAACCGAGTGCCCTTGTCTGTTTTATGTCTCTTTTCCTCTTCCCATTTGAAGATTCCTGCTGCTATCTCACCACTTTTCTTCTTTAAAAGAAGCCTCAAACAAACCTCCTCAAACTGAATAAGAACTGACAGGGAGAAACATCTAGTTTATTTTTAAGGCAGGGCTATTTATAACAAATCATTTAAAAAATTGTGGTGGCCAACGTTCAGGACCAAGGCCAGCTTTAGATTTGGGTCTTCGCTCAGCATCTGAGGAACAAATCTCAGAGTCTCTAATCATGGGGGGGAGAGCGGCAGCAAATGGGGAAAATGGGTTGAGGGTGGGAGGGAAGGGGAAAGGAAATCTACTGCTGTGGCTTCCAGGGGCAGCTTTTGTGCACACACCCCCAGTTTGGGAAAAATAAGAGGAACAGTTAATTAGAAGCTAATGAATCTAAATCTGCATGTGAAACAGACAGCTTATTACTGGCGCTTTAATTACAGTTTTACGAGAGAGGAACCAGAGCAAAATTATAGTGCTTTATCGGCAAGACCGCCTTCCAAAGGTCCTTTGATTTGAGAAAAGCTGAACCCCCATAGCTAAGGAACCAGGAAGGCCCTGAGATGGTGGGGCGTTGCTGGGGGTCCACTTTTGGAGCAATTTACAAGATCCTGGCTCTCTCAGCTCCGACCTGTTCCCCAGAGCACCCAGCAATCTGCAGCTCGAGAGGAAGTTATTTCCCAAGCCTAACTAACAGTTTATTCTAAATTGGATTTTTTCTTTTTTTCTGGCTTATTATGGATAATCCGCTGGGCTGGTGTCCTGTTCAAGCTCTTCTGCAAATGTAGAATGTCTTCATGCACAGACCAAATTAAGTGTGCTGTGCAAGCCAACCATTTACTAGGCTAAGGACCTTGTAGATCTTAGCTAAAGACTACACTCAGCATGTTGTAAAGTTTGGTTGCTATTATCTGCATTAATCTACTCGGCTCATGGATCACTACAGTACGCAAATCCAGGGGAAAAAAGAGTTATTTTTCAAGGGAATGAGAATTCTTGTGATCCTGACCTCTGAAGGGCTTCTTCCAAAATCATGAAAGGTACCTCTATCTCAAAACAGGCCGCTCTGTCTCAAGGTCCAGACAGGACATTTCCATGAGACACTTTTTCACACTGCTGGGAAGCAAGAAAGGGGGAGAACAGCCCAGGAACACGGATTTCAAATTTCAAAACTTTTCATCCCCCTTTTCCACTTTTTTAAAAAAAGCAATCAATGCAGCGATGCAACTTTGGCGTGGAATTTTGTCTCTGTCCTGCCCGATTACTTGCAATGACACAGAGGCTGCCTGTTCCTCTCTTCCCCCTCTGTGGCCCACCCTGGAGCATCCTTCTCTTTCACTAACAAAGCCCTTAGTCATTTTATTTCCCCTGCACAGTGTGGGAGGGCAGCTAAAATTGGTTGCGTTGAAGGAAGCCAAGCTCTGGATGAAGAGGGTGGAGAGCAAACCAAGCAAGAAAGTCATGAATCAGCATTTCTTGCCCGCAGCAACATCTGTGCAACCCAGGCAAGAAAAGGCTAGCTCTGTCCACCTTCCGGATCCAGAACGAGACAATAGTCACTGTGAAAGGATTCCAGGAAGCGTTTTTGGAGCTCAGAGACTCAGGAAATGATGAGTAGGGAAGTGACACAATCTCTTGCATGTGCCAAGGGCAGAGCTTGGATCCAAGGTTAAAAATTCAAGATTGGCAAAGAGGAGCAAGCAGCATTGGGGGGGGGGAGTGTAAAGTGCAAACAGAGCTCTAGACTGCAACTCTTTAACCTACCCTGGATTTGCATAGAGAAATGGGGGTGTCTTTGAAAGTTATGAAGACTGACAAGCTGACCCTTTAAAGCATCCGCGTCTTTCCCTAGATTCCTGTGGTAGTTGCAGAGGATAATTTTTAGGCAATGCCAGGAAAAGGGTGGCTGCTTTAAAGAGTTGCAGAAAGGTGCGAGGCCTGCACGGTGTGGGAATCAAGCGTGGAGCCTTGCACGGTTCTGGCAGACAGGCTGGGCTGGAGGAGAAACCAATTAAGTGCCTCGTGCAGCAGCTTTATCTGCCTTTTGGGCGTCGAGTCCTCTTCAGTGTTGGAAGAGACACGGTTTTTCTTTTAAAGTGGAATATAATTATGACTGTCAGTGTCATCGTTGTTACTGGCTGTCCTGGGTAACAATTGAATTACATTTGCCACTTCACTAAGCAACGCAGTTTGTCTTTTTATGCTGCTAATTTGCTCAGAGGGAGAGGTGGAAAAATTGTACATTTCCGTACAAGAAATAGAGGAGGCCTTGCAGGGATCTCCTCAAAGCATGCTCTCGCATGGGCTGACTTGGGCCGGGGGACAGAAAAGAGTCAGGTAGAAAGATGAACGGATAGACAGGTGGGAAGCTTCAGAAAGAGGAGAGAAAGGACTGACTGAAGGGGAGGGCAGACCAGGCCAATTCGGAACGAGAGAAGCAAAGAGCAAGTAGGGAAGAGGAAGAGACACAACGGTAGCTGGGCAAGTAGAAAGAGGAATCCAAAAACCAAGAGCTTGGCAGAGCCTGATCAACATGTATATTAAGAAAATAGGGTAATTCAGTAACCAGGTTAAGCATGCAAACCTAATCAGAGTGCCAGGAAGGGTGGGGCTCTCAGAGGAAATTCTCAGAAAGGCACCATCCAAATTCTGCATCGGATGGGCCTCTGGCTGCCCTTTATGGCCTTCCGTTCAGTGCACGACAGCCATAATGTGGATCTCCAGGGCTTCACCTCCATCAGAGGTTGGCTCTTGCTTGGCCAAGGAGCAAAGAGGAAGCACTTTTATGGGAAATGGGTCCAGAAAACTAACCCATGTGATACATGATCTGACCACATGGTCTGGATTCCTAAAACATACTAAACTAGGTTAGTGAAAGACAACCATCCGCCTTTGCACAACATCTTCAGCTTGGTCAGTGCTAGCTTTGATTGGTCTGGAGGACTTAGAGCGTGGCTGGTTGGGGAATTCTGGGAAGTGAGGTCCACCCATCTTCAAACAGCCGAAGTTGAGAAACACTGGCTTCGGGTGTTGTGAAAACTCAAGTCAAGCTACGATTAAGGCTGGACAGAATGTGCAAACTCCACAAGTGAGTTCATCTAGGAAACATGTTCACTGGGCTGTGAGAATGTGGGAGGGAAGGACAGGAGAAGCAATGCAATGGGGGGGGCGAGGAGAATCAGTGTTTTTTGGGGGAAAGGGTGATGGCAGGACCCAGAAGGCACAACTTGGGAATGGAGAGGCTTGAATACGTGGGGAAGCTGCTTGCAGTTACATGGCAACAAGAGGAACAGGCCATGCACGGTGTGCATTAAACCCCACAGTGCTAAATTCAGCAATGGCATTTGCTTTTTTTTTATCCACAAGTTTTTAAATACTACTTTGTTCCTTTTCATGGGGGTTTCAAGCACTGAAGTTTGTAGGATGTGGAAGAAAAAATGCACCTTCTTGGATACCTGGCCAGTAAGTAACCATGTCTGAAACTTAGCTGGATAGGAAAGAGAGGAGGCAGGGGTTAGACTGGTTAAGGTGTCAGACTGGGGATCTGGGTTCAAGTCTACCCTCAACTTCCAAAGCTCATGGCCAGCTGTTAGTTTTCAGCCCAGTATACCTCACTAGGTTGTTGTGGGAAGGAGAAGCCTCACCTGGTTACAAGTCACCTGGAGCTCTTAAAGGGATATCACTGCAATGGATGAACAGGAAGGATGGGAAATATCAAAGCATGATGAGAGCATCAAAGCCTTCCTTGTATGCTGTCAAAAAGTTTCATTTTAGTCCACATCTTGATTCTCATAGCAGGTGAGAAATTCTCTGAAAAGTCTGCAATCAAGATTAAAAATAGTTTCATCCAGCACAAGCTGCTCTGAGATAGACTGTCACTGAAGCTGGGGGTTCCATTGAATTCTGCCAGCAAGGCCTCCAGATGCAGTGGCATTCTGTCTCTGCAATTCCAGGTGTTGCCTTTTTAATTGTTGGACTGTAGTATGTGCAGCCCTTGCTAAACAGACACTTTTAATCAACTGCGCATAGCAAGTTGGTGTGCAACTGGGCATGCGTGTGCATGCATTTTCTGCCTGTGCTAGAAGCAAGCAAATATCAAAGCCAAACCAGACATAAGGTTAGAATGTTTTTAAATGCAAAACATGTCAGAGGGATGATCAAACAGCAACACACCCGCATGCAGAGCGAGTCCTTCCCTCCACAAAATCCTGCAAAAAAAGCTAATTTCCGAAGACGCTTCTCTCTGCCTCCGAGCAGCAAGGAACAATGGGATTTGTAGTCAAGCCCTGTTGGAAAGTATCTGCTGGGGGAGTAGCTTCAGGCAGCTTCACAAGAAAGCCACTTCTAGTGTGTTTTTCTTAAGGGCAGCTGGCAACAAGGATCGCCAAGATGCAGTTACACACCTTGTGCCCTGACGAGCCTGTTTGGCCCTGGCTTAAAGCAGCATCCGATGCCAGCCTTTGGTGATTTTGCCAGCGAACCATAGTTAGGCAATGGCAGCTTTGCCAGAAAGCTCACCCGGCTGTGTCTGACATGCTTCTCTGCTTATTCCAGCAGACACTAAAGAAGCAAAAGGAAAAACAGAATTGTTGTGTTGTGGACACATCAGACTAGACAGTCTGGGGACCCTCGCCAGAAAAACAAGAATTGTCTATGACTTTCTTTGAAAGATCTTCCTATACATGGAAGACTACAAAGGTTGTTTAGCTTTTTAGACTTTGCCATCAAAAGTCAAGAGTACCTCTGAGCTTGGACAGAGTGCATGTCCCCATCCCTAAGGTGGCAAGGGAGGAATTCTGTCCCCCTTCCTCCTGAGAAACTCTCCACTTTCAGGCAGGTTTCCTAAGCTGTCCATTTGGCCGCTCTCATTGCAGGGATTAAGTAGTTTAGTGTGAGTCACCCGCCGTGGCAAGGCAAACAGAGTGAGGGGCAGGCAGAGATGATCTGGGAGGTGAGTGGCTGCCAGCCAGTCCAGTGTGGCAGGCTGGTGCCACGTGCCCACCAACCTTTCTGCTCGTCGGCTCTCGACTCTGTGCTGGGGCCAAACGAGCTAAGCTGTTCTGGAGGCAGCAAGGATGAGGCAGAGAAGGGAGGTGCTCCCTTTTTGCCAAGAGTGGGGGGATTTGGGGCTGGGGGATGCCAGAGAGACCCATCTGTCTTTCTGGGAACACTCCCCCCTCCGACCTCTCAGGTTGCCCCTGCTTTGCATTGGGAAGCCTGGAAGAGGAGAGACATGGGATGAAGAGTCCCAGCTGTGTTCGCAAACAGATGTGGCAAAGATGGGGGGATTTGGGGAGGGGGAAGGAGAACATCTCTGGGGCCTGTCTGAGGTTCCTCACCCCACCCCACCCAGGTCTCCGCCAGGGATCCCCATACAAGCCTGTCAGAAAAAAGAGGAAGAGGAGATTCAGTTTTGTGTTCCAGTTATCATGCGATATTTTTTATCTTTTTAACTGATCATCATCACCCCCTCCTCACAGCTCAGGAAGGACCCCTGAAGCAAGTTTAGAGGCCTGAGACCGAGAGAGCTCTTGGCCCTGGGGAAGGGAAGCCACTTCTGCAGATGTTGGTGAGAGAAGCCACGGGCTTTCGTTCCCATGAGAGGAGGCAACCGATGTCCTCCAGACGTTCTGAACTTCAGTTCCCATCAGTCACAGCTGAAGGCAAGGGAAGATGGGACGTTGTCCAATGGACCAGTTGCTTTGCAAGAGACCCCCTTGCTCCCTCTGACACCATTGCCGCTTCTCTCCCTGTAATGTGATTCCTACGCAGCAGCATGCAACTACCAGTTGGGAACTGGGGGTCTTGAAGTCCAACATTGGAGCACGGTACCAGATTAGGGAAGTCAGATGACTCCGTGCGCTTTGCACATCCCCGCTTGAGATGGAGAGACTCGGAACTGGCAGAAAAGGTGGATTTTTTTTAAAAAAGGGAGGGGGGCTTTAGAGGGAAATGTCAACAGAGTCAGCTTTCAAACAAAGGAGGAGAAATGCTTGTTCCCCCATCCACAACACATCCCAGTGACAAAAGGGAAACTGTCACTCCATTGCTCAATTAGTAATTCCGAACATGCCACAATTATTTCGACTGCATGGCAGGTGAGTGGGGGAAGTGCTGCAATTCAGCAAACGGAAACAGTCACTGGCGTCAGCATTAATTAACTGAGTGGGAATGCACATGTGCACACACTGACACAACTGACACACACGGAGACATCCCCCGAATGGAAGTCTCAGTCTGCTCTTTCAAAACCCGCAAAAAACAAATTTCCCCATGACTAAGTTTTTCAGGGAAGTAATAGACTTAGCTCATGTTCCAGTGCAGCGTTTCTCGGCTCCAACAACTTTAAGGCATGTGCACTTCAAATCTCAGAATTCCCCCAGCCAGTATGAAGTCCACCCATCTTAAAGCATGCTGGCTGGGGATTCTGGGAGTTGAAATCCACACACCTTAGAGGCCCTGAGGTTGAGAAACTTTTCTGCTCTAGTGTGTGCAAAGATGCACAGACATGCACATTTCGAGAAGTTAAAACCGAGAATGATAGAGTTGGCACCAAATCTGCACAAAACTTCAGGGGGTCTTGGGTTCTTCAGGGGGGCTTTGGCAAGATTGGAATAAATCTTAAATTCTCCTAGGCCATTTTAAAAGGTAAAGGTGACCCTGCCAGTCGTGACCAACTCCAGGGTGCAGTGCTCATCTCCGTTTCCAAGCCAAAGAGCCGGCGTTCATCTGAGGATGCTTCCGTGGTCATGTGGCTGGCATGACTAGACCACAAAGGCGCATGGAAACTGTTACCTTTCCCGCTGACGTAGGTGGTATCGATTTATCCACTTGCATCTGCATGCTTTCGAACTGCTAGGTTGGCAGGAGCTGAGGCAAGCAACAGGAGCTTGCCCTGCTGCACGGCAATGCCGGGTCTTGAACTCGGGCTGCCAACCTTCCAGCCAGCAAGCCAAGCTCTTAACTGCTTGCACAACCGCACCATTTTACTGTACTGCAAAGCTTTCATAATGCAGATGACCACAAACACCATCTTCAAATGATGGGAATCCACAGAGTTGCTCTATGAGGGAGCTGGACAGTTTCTAAATATCATATACGTACATATACACATACACACATGCATACAATTCAGGCTCAAATTCTGGCCATTTCATGGGTCTGGTTGTCTCAAGCCAGTTCCAGTCCTGCTTAGCTCCTTGGGAGGCTTTATGTTAGAACCAGTTGAGCCCCACACCTTGATTTTTATTTATTTGTATCCTGCCTGCATTATTTTTACAAGCAACTCAAGACGGCGAACGTATCCAACACACCTCCCTATTTTCCCCACAACCACCACCCTGTGAAGTGGGTTGGGTTGAGAGAGAGGGAGGGACTGGCCCAAAGTCACCCAGCTGGCTTTCGTGCCTAAGGTGGGACTAGAACCCACAATCTCCCTGTTTCTAGCCTGGTGCCCTAACCACTAGACCTTGCACTAATCATGGTTTCTTAAGTAAGACCCATTCGGTTGGAGCCATACCTCATTTTAGGCCATATATTAATTAATTAATTGGGTTTGACAAGTCGCCTTAGAAGCCTAATTTGGCCAGGTCTGCCACAGCACAGGTCAAAGTGTAATTTGTTTGGGGCTGCATCTATCCTCTGACTCCACCCCATGGTTAAATAATCCATAACTTAGCCCCAGAGAGGGAACTAAGCCCCGGAGTAGAGTCTACCCATAATGTTCATGGTCTGTGACGGAGAAATGCAGCAACCAAAGGGATTTGGGCAATATCTCATCCTTGATCGATGAGATGCCCTTTTCTTATCGAGCTTCCTAAAAGCCATCTTTATGATGGAGGAGTACAAAGTGGGATTGTCTCCCCCTTATAAACCATGGGGCTGGAAGTCCAGCGCTGTCTTTTGGAGGGCGGATCAGGGGCCCATAAATCTTGCAGAGTCTCCACTTTGCCCTGTAGAGTTTCAAACTTTGGGAGTCTCCCTCCTGACATGCCGGCCATGTGGCCCCCCAAGCCACCAGAGTCCCCTGCTATCACCAGGGAGCCGTGCCTGCCGGCTGTGGCTTAACCAACCCTAGAATCAGAAGCGACGGTTTGCCCACCAGTGGATGTGATTAACACCCTCCAGGCTGGCTGCTACTACCTGCTCTTGCCGTGTGCCGCTCTCCTTTTCCGCGGTGACCCCCATTCATCTCTCTGTCGCGCAAGGCCAGGCAGCGCCGTGCCGGATACGGCTGGCCTCCCCCGCAAGGAATCAACACCAAGGAAATCAGGAGGAAAAGGCAGAGGGAGAAGGGGGAGAGCGGAGAACGATGCCGGCGCCGGAGTGCTGCTTTGGAAGGGAAGGCGAGAACAGCCAACAGCCACGCTGGCTGGGGATGATGGGGCTTGAAATACGACACATCTCAACAGCACCAGGTTGGGGAAGAAGGCTGAAAGAGTGAGAGGGTGGCAGCGGCTGCCATGGAAGTGGAGCTTCAGGAGGGAGGTCCAGGGGCGCGATTGGTAAAATGGGTCCTTTTGGCAGCTACAAGGCTGGTGATACCTGCATGGCTGCTCCAAATTCCCCAAACTTGCAACATTCTTCATTGGGGGAATCTGAAGGCTACAAAATAATTTGAAAGGGTTTGGGAAAAGACAGTTTTGGCGGCTCAGGGAACTCACTTCTAACTATGTAGATCAGTGTACCCCAACCTCAACAAATTGAAGGACATGTGGACTTCAGCTCCTGGATGAGGAATTCTGGGAGTTGAAGTCCACACATCTTAAAAGTTGCTGAGGTTGAGAAACAGCCATACTGATGTGCTGTAAGTCCATGACTATGACCTTATTTCAAAACCACGAGGACAAAAAATTCTCAGTTCACCATGCTTCTGTTTAAGCTTCTTCCCAAATGGGGGGAACTGGAAAATTTGCTATAACTTTTTTTAGGTCCACTTAGTCTTTTTTCTGAGCAATGAGGACTAGGATAGTTGCTGTAGCACAGCTCCTTGCTTTCCTTCAGCCTTGGCTTTTCCTCAGAGCCCTGCAGGTGAGAGTTTCTGTCTGAAACCAGGACCCCTGTTTCTCTTTTGGAAGGAAAGAGAGCAACCCACCCACAGGTTTATTCAAACTTGCAGAGAAAAAGAAAGTGGCGCATTAGTGTTTTCCGTTATGTCCAATAAACCAGGCAGGCATGTGCTAAGAGTTGCACACTGCCAGCCTTTGTGCTGGAGAGTCAGCT
>JANHZU010002132.1:92474-124615 GCA_032468055.1 Acrochordus granulatus | reverse complement strand
GGAGAGAGGGGAAAGGAGGGAGGGAGAAGAAAGAAGGAGAGAAGGAGGGAGGAATAACTTTGTGCCAGAGAAATTGGGTGGGTGATTTCTCAGGCTTCAGAGGAAATCTGCAGCCCCTTTTTAACAGCAGGGTGCTCTCTCAGGGTGCCAAACATCTTCTCCTGGAAGGAAGCCTCTCTCAAGACTTAAATGGAAGAGCAAAAAACCAGGGTGGGTGTGGATGGTGCAGGAGAAGGCTGCCCCATCCCAGAAGAGGGACCCAGGCCATGTGGACACCCTCCCTGACCTGGGCAACCTCAGAGCTAAACAGCTCCCTTTGCCCCAGTGCTGGCTTAAAACAAGCCAGTCTTCCCCATCCACACAACACGCCATGCCACGAGAAGTCGCCCCTCCAGTTGTCTGCTCTGTGTCCCCCTCGATGCCCAAATGTTACTTTTCCCCGACCTTCTCGTCTCCTTTGCAAGAAACCTTGAATATCTTCTCTTTCATTCATTTGGATGCAAGTGCTGACCAGACAGAGAAAAGAAAGGCAAAAGCATTTTCTTTGCCGGGTCCAAATTGTCTTAGGCAGACAAGACAAGAGTGCCCGTTCCATTTTCACCTACAGCCTTTCACTGAATCTCAGGGAAGAGATGCAATTAATTAAGTTGAAGCAAAAGAGAGATCCACACCGACTCCCAGTCTTCTCCTCACCCTAATCCAGAAATGTAGCCCCCAGCCTCACCTTTCTTGCCCACCTGGCAAGTGGCTACCGCTCTGCAGAGGGGAGCTCCCAGCTGTGCTCTAACTCGTAGGTTTCACTCCCTTTCAGGGCCATGACACAAAACTAACACATTTGGACTTCAGCTTCCATCAGCCTCTTGCAGCATGGCCAACACCAAGGGATTCTGGGAGCAGTAGTTCCAAATATTTAGTAGTCAAAAGTAGCCAGAAGGAAGGGTGAACATCAAGTGCACCCCGTAATAATAAGCTGGGCCTAGCAAACCATTCTTTATTTTTGATTTATTTGGGAGCTGGTTAAGAGGCAAAACATTCTCCCAGAAACCTACACCTTAGCTGAATAAACCAGGCCTTCGTCACTTCGGGAATTCAATTAACTGAATGAAATTCCCAAATCTGATATGGCCTGTAGGGTGGTGGGACTTTTGCAAAATCATTGCAGAGAAGTAACTGTTCAAAAGGGCCTTGGGAGACTAGAAAAGAAGGCAGAGTTAATGAAATGAAAATCAGCAGCGCAAACTTTCATTAAAAGGTAGAGGTTTCCCCTTTCAGTCGTGTCTGACTCTAGAAAGTGGTGCTCATCTCCGTTTCGTAGCCGAAGAGCCAGCATTGTCCGAAGACGCTTCTGTGGTCAGGTGGCCGACGTGACTATATGCCAAGGCACGTGGAATGCTGTTACCTTCCCACCAATGTAGACGGTACCTATTGATCTACTTGCATTTTACACGCTTTTGAACTGCCAGGTTGGCAGGAGCTGGGGAGAGTAACAGGAGCTCACCCCGTTGCACAGCGCCACTTGGATCTCAAACTCAGGCTGACGACCTTCCAGCCACCAAGCCCAGCACCTTGAGCACTAGGCTACCGCATCCCATAAATCCTTCATTATTAGACATCAGATCAACAGGGATTAATCCAGTAACCATGTTGTGCTGAATCATGTTGAAGTGGTGCAGTGGCTGAGCGGTTCAGAGGCTGGATGTGTCAGCTGGAAGGTCGGCAGCCCGAGTTTGAGATCCAAGTGCCACATAACAGGGTGAGCAACCATTATTCGCCCTAGCTCCTGCCAATCTAGCGGTCCAAAAGCGTGTAAAAATGCAAATAGATAAATAGGTACCACCTTTGGTGGGAAGATAACAATGTCTGTGCACCTCGGCGTATAGTCATGCTGGCCACATGACCACAGAAGCGTCTTCGGACAACGCTGGCTCTTCGGCTATGAAACAGAGATAAGCACCATCCCTAGAGTCAGCCACAATTGGAGGGGGAAGCTCTTACCTTTACCTTTTATGCTGTGTGGACCAGACAACCGGTATAATCGATCCAATATTACCTGCAATTGGCTAAGGCAGCTATGCTGTTCAGCAAGGATAGGGGGTAGCCAACAGCGGAGGAACAAATTCTTGGGATTAAGCATGGGCCAGCAGCAGGATGCTGCTGCAAAAAACGCTAATGCGATTTTGGGCATATCCAAATGAGACTTCCATTTATTTTGCAATAATTTCTAGGTCGGTCGAATCAGGTTTGACTCTTGATGATGACTGCACGGACAAATGCTCCCTGTCTCAGTCGGTCTTCAGCCTTTACTTACAGCTCTAAGGACGCCCCAGTCACCTTTTCCCTCGTGTCTTGCCTACTTTATCCGTGGCCTTCCTTGTCTATTTCACACAACTTTGCCACGCACAGTTATTTTTTTCCAGCCCAGTCCTGGGCCCCAAAATATACGGATTTCTGCTTGCTGATTACCACTTCAAGGAGCAATCATTCTTTATTTAGTCTTGGATGAACTGAATGGTTTACGAGGCGGTGCGCAACCACCTCCACCTCTCTACTTCCGAGGCGCTGTTCTGCCTCCTCTCGCTCCTTCCCAGCGTCCAGCTGTCCAGCCATATTTTAACGGGTTTCAACAAATCTGATTTCTGTCCTCATTCAGACATCCTTCACGATCTTGTCTGAGTCTGCCACTGCCTTCCTCCCCTGAAAATAATCTCCTCTTTCCTTCCCTAGAATGCGACCATTCACCACTTCTTTAGCCCAAGGAAAGAAAACCATCAACCACTTTCGCTTCCTTGATGTTTGGGACGACGCATTACCTTTGTTTTCTTCATATTTCACATTAACCTGGATTTTTCATTTCCCTGTTTCCTTTTATAATGAGCTTTTCAAAAGCTTGTCTACAGGTAGTCCTCGGCTTACAACTGTTTATTTCACAACGGTTCAAAGCTGAAAAAAAAATGACTTGGTCTTGAAGTTATGACTGTCACGCCACCTCCACGGTCACGCGAATGCGATTTGGGTGCTTGGCAAATCGGCTCCCATTTATGATGGCTGCAGCAACCTTACCAGCCAGCTTCTGACAATCAAAATCAATGGGGAAAGCCAGATTCATTTAATGGCCACCAGGGGGGGAAAGGTTCTAAAACTGGGTGCGGTCATGTGATACCTCACTTAATGACCAGGCCGCTTAAGGAATTTTACAGTCCCAATTTGCACTCATAAGTCAAGAACTACCTGTACAAAGCGGTGTTGTCTCTGGATCTCAAACTGCTAGCGTTATGCCCATCTTTTTCTCCAATCCTGCAATTTTTGTATTATTAATGCGCTGGGTGTTAAACAAATGCAGGGACAAATACTTGCCTTAGACCCCTCTTCGGAGTCCTTCTCTTTCTTCAAATTCAGCTCTACCTTCCCTCCTGTTTTTCTTCCCTGCCAAGGGCTAATCAGATCTCCTGGCCTTTGGCCTTCATCACATTGTTCTGGCATACCTACACATCAAAGGCCTTGCTACAGCCGAGGGAGCAAACCTGCTCCTTGCGTTTTCTTGCCCTCCTATTAACCGTTTTCGGTTAGCAATCTGATTTCATGTCTCAAGCATGCCTACTCCTCTGGCATTTCTCTTTCCACGTTTGCCCCTAATTCTGCTGGGTCTGAAAAGGAAGCAAGGTGAAAGGAAAAAGAAGAGAGTGGACGAAATATAAGAGAGTGAAAGAAATATAAGCAGCGTGCCTCGCAAGCGAAGTAAAAAGTTGCTTGTACAACAAACCGACAGGCAATGTGGGCATTCTTTGGGACCTTCCTTCCTCGCGACAGCCCTGTGCTCTCATGTTTTGCCAACGGCTTGGCCATAAAGCCTGAATGGTTGTGTGGTTGTGATATAAGATGGGCGGCATATACATTTAATAAATAAAATTTTAAAAAGGTCATAAAAGTGGGGGTCACTCACTTAATAACCAGATCCCTTAGCGATGGAAATTCCAGTCCCAATTGTGGTTGTAAGCCGAGGACTACCTGTACTTCCGCCTTCCTACTGCAGCTAGACATTTTCCTGCAATTTCATCCCCCCTTCTTAAAAAATCTCTTCTGATCCTTTTCTTATTCTTCTCCTCCCCTTTTTGACATACTTAACTGAGGTCTCTTTCCAGGTCTCTCCGCACCCGAAGATGAAAATCTGTCTTCAGCTATTTGTTGCCTAAGGCTACCTCCCTCTTTCTCCGGCTCGCACAAGTTGGTATTGCTTGAATCGTTTGCTCCCTTTCAAATTTTAGGTTCACTTCCTCCCATTTCTGCTTTTACAAGGTCTCTTAACTACTCCTAGTGCTGCTTCTCAGATTGTCTTTTGCAGGGGTTGAGCATGCCCCATCTATTCCTCGCTGTCTCAATCTTGGCAGCTTTAAGAGGTGTGGACTTCAGCTCCCAGAATCCCCCAGTCAGCTTGGTCGGCTGGGGAATTCTGGGGGCGGAAGTCCACACCTCTTAAAGCTGCCAAGGTTCAGAAACGTTGTCTTATGCTGACCTTATATTCTGACTTCAGTACTTCCTGTGTTTCAGGACCTCGGCCTAAGTGGCACATCTGGCACCCAGGGCTTCACGACAGTGCCCAGAAGCCTCCTGGCTGACGGATCCCGCTAAGTGGTCAAATTACCAGCCTGGTTTCAGGGGTGTCTGGGAGGAGGAGGGAGCAAATGACAGGTCAAGGCGGCAGCCCCCAATGTGGTGGTGCATCCACCAGGTCCACGCATCGCATCTGTCTTTCCTGGGCTTGACACAGGCTTTGACCACGAAGAAAGGAGACTCTGCTTTCCTCTGCATTTGCCCCGTTCCAAGCTCCCTTGCCATCTCAGGCCCAGCCACTGCCCCGTTCTGCGCACTTCGAAAGGACCAATAAGCCACGGAATTCCTCAGTGCCTTTTGCTGCTGATTCACCGATTTGCTCAGTGGATATCCACTGATCTGAAATAGATGCGGCCCTGTTGCTTCCTTGGTGGTAGCTGCACACATAGTTAGCCATATCCTTGGCAGGGGTTTTCCGTTTTTCCCCCCGTTTCTGTGCCTGGTCTAGAGTAGATCGGGTCATCGTCTGACTTTACGCCCATCTTCCTTCAGCCATTTCAAATTTTCCTTGGCAGAGGCTCCTCACATTCTGCGTTGCGTGTTTCTTTCCGAAGGCATTCAAACGTCCTCGCAGCTTTGGGCTTTCTGTACTTGACATGGCCTCTGCATCTACATGGAGGAAATTCAGTGCCCTTCCTCAGTAACCAGGGTTGCATCCTCCAACTAGAGGCCAAAGGACTTCATCACCCAGCATTTGAAATTAAATACAGGTAGTCCTCGACTTATGACGATTTGTTTAGCCACCCTTCAACATTACGACAGCACTGAAAAACAGGTTTTACCATCGGTCCTCACACTTAGAATTGTTGCAGCGCCCCACAGGCACATGATCAAAATTCAACCAGTGTATATTTATGATGGCAGCATCATCCTGGAGTCATGCGATCGTCGTTTGTGAACTCCCCAAGGGGTCCCGATAAGCAAAACTAATGGGGAAAGCCAGATTCACCTAACAACCACATGATTTGCTTAACAAGTGCGGTGATTAGCTTAACGACTGCATTGCTTAGTGATGGCATTCTGGTCCCAATTGTGGTCATAAGTTGAGGACTATCTGAAAATCTCTCATCTGCACCCTTTCCTCGGCCACAATATTTTCTTTTTTTGAATCCCTTCTCTTGAGTGGCCTGGCTTCTCTCCTGCCTGCGTAGCCCACCGTTGTGGGCTTCCATTGGTTTCACAGCATCCCTTCGGATCACACTGGCTATGGTGATCCTGCTGGGCACATTACAGACATCCACGCCGCTGGCATCGCTTTCAGAGTCTTTGCAGCAGTTGAACCCTCGATCACGTCAAGGAGGGCATCTGCAGTACAGTGATCAATTGGAGGCATTCTCCTTTGAGATGGAGGCAGATACTTGAAATTAATTCAGAGGACTGCCAAGATGGCCGGTGGCACAAAATGCAAACTACACGAGGAATAGTCGGAAGAAACCAGGTCGCTTTTAGCTAGATGGCTGTATGAAAGCATGTCTCTAATTGTGGACGAGGGCAAAGGCAGACAAAGCAGAGTAGATTTTAAGTGGGCATTTAAAGAAAAATTATCTCTGATAAGAGTTTGACAAGCAAGTGAATGAATGAGCCTATGGGGGTAAATCTTGGGGTGGCTTAATCTTTCCAAGGAGTGGGATTCTCCCCCCTTAAGACGTTTCAAGGTTTTGCTAAGGCTATTTTTCGGAATATAACGCAAATTTTCTGTGATCCCCACTTCCAAAGATGCCCCTGGACAAGAGCCTTTGTTGGCAATTAGGGATGAAATGATTTTAAAAAAGTTTCTTTCTCGTCTTGGAACACTTGAAACCACCATTTGGAGGAAGGGCATTTCGAACTTGGAACATTTTACACGTCCTTCCCTGCTGGCAATGACGAAAAGAGAACATTTCTCAGTCCCCGAAATGACCGTTCCTTCGAACAGTTGGTGCTGGAACCAACCAGACGGAAGCGACTCTGGGTTAAATCCTAAATGGTGCCGGGAGGCCGGTTAACTCCGAGTGTCTGTAGGGCTATCAAATTCAACATTAACGCAGGCAGAGAAAAACGCAGGGGCTGCTTCAAAGAAGCTGGAAACCACGATGGAGTCGAAATCATAGTCATAAAGCTGGGCTGCCTGCTACGGACTGGAAGAGGAGTGTCAAAGGCAAAATGGCTTCTTGTTAAAAAAAATGAAAAAAGGAAGAAGAGGGACTAGGAGAAAAGGCGATCCCAGCGCATCTTTTCCAGCCCAGCTGCCTTCCAAAATACCCCTCTGAAATATGGAAATATGAAATAGTGGGGAGAAACTCCTGAAGTCTGGGACGGGGACGGAGCCCATGTCCCATCAGCCTCATCCTGTCCCCCGGTCCAGGACCGCCGCACTCTGTGGAAGTCCGTGCTGGTGCTGGCCTTGATGGGAAAAAATTGGGCCTTCCCCATGGAGGATGCAGTAAATAATTAAGCACAGTACAAGTTGTGGGAAATCTAATGGCTGAAACCGGGAGCAGAGAGAAGTGATGCTGTAGCCACTTGGGGCCTCCTGGGAGGGGTGGGGGAAGACCCTGACCTCTCTGCCTCTCACTCCCGCCCCGTGCAGTGTGCATTTCATTTCATAAGTAATGGCTTTGCCTCCTTCCATTTTGTGCGCAGCAATTAATGCATGTAAGTCTTTATTTCTTTGAATCATGTGCAGGTAGTCCTCGACTTGCAACCGTTCATTTAGCGGCCATTCAAAGTTACAACGGCATTAAAAAGGGAACTTGCAACCAGTCCTTGTGCTTACAACCATTGCAGCATCCTTACGGTCACGTGATCAAACTCTGGGCATTTGGCGATACAGTATTTACGACAGTTGCAGGGTCCCAGGGTCATGTGATCACCATTTGTGACCTTCCCAGCTGGCTTCCAACAGGCAAAATCAATGGGGGAAGCTGGATTCACTTAACGACTACCTATTCACTTAACAACAGCAGTGATTTGCTTAACAGTCGTGGCAAAAAAAGGTCGTAAAATCAGGCATGACTCACTTAACAACTGCACTGCTTAGCACCGGAGATTCTGGACATGAGTCGAGGAGGATTACCCATATACAGCCACCCCTCTTCCACCAAACTCTGGGCAACTCCCAAACTAAGTATCAACAGGAGCAGTCTAATAGACTGGTTTAAAATCGCTGCATTTCTCCAAGGTGCCCTCTCCTTGGGAAAGAGAAGAACAGAGGATTCAGGTGCTGCAGGAGAGCAGAGTCCTCTGCAGAACTTGTCCAAGGAAAAACTGCACGGTTTATTTTATTTTTAAGAAATATATATGTATTTTCAGTATTTCTATTCATACCACCTTGGGTTACGTTTGCATACGAAGGGTCATTTCAGCTTCTCACCAACCTCCACCAGCTATTACTTAGAGCATTCCTTTAAAAAAAAAGACTGTGAAAACTCCTTTCAGGAATAATTAACAAATCAATGCTTTCTCTGTAAGAAATGCTTTGTAAAAACAACCACAACAGAGAGGGGTGGGGAACTTTATTGGAAAGGGCTCGTGTATTCCCTTCGTTTCCCACACGGCAGAGATTCTGAAGCCAGCGTTCAGGGTTGGAGGCAAAGAGGGCCCCTGAGCACATGCAGAGGATGAAGGAGGGATGGTGGCACCAATTTAGGGGGCATCATTTTTAATGGAAGACCAACTTTGGGAGGAGAAAGAGGAAGGCAAGGAAACAAACTATGCAATGCTTTTTAACCCTGGAACCTTTTTTTTGCCTTCATAAATGCAGAATCAGGAAAAGAGACGCACTACATCTAAGCAGTTTCCTTTACAGCAACATGGAAAAGTTTTACTACTGCCTTCTTCCAGGATATTTTTCTCCAGCTGCTCTAGCCTTCGGGATCTTAGGTGATCACCTGGTGGGCTCCTTGCTTAGCTTTCGTTTGAGGTCAGCCCAGATCTGCTTGGTGCTTTGCTGTGGGCTAAAAGTTAAGCTGCCTTCTCTCTGAGCACAAAGCCTTTCTTTCCTGCATTTGTTCAGCCTACAGCACTGGGATTTCTTAGTGGTCTCCCTTCTAAGTATTAATCAGCACAGAACCTCTTAAGCTTTTGGAATGATGTGCTGCTATCTACCGAGATACAGAAGGACAGACTATAAACCATGGGGTGGGCCAAGTGGAGTTAATAGCCCCTGAACGACAACCTAGCACAAGCTACTTTCTTCTTCATGAATTCAAGAAAAAAAGACACAAAAACCAGCCCTAAAACATAAAAAGGATGGTCAATGGAAGACGAGGAGGAAGGTCTCTGGCAAAATTCAGTGAATGGGATCGGGGTGTCCATGCGCACAAAAAAGTAGCCCGACTGCCCTCAGAGTTTGTGCATCACGCTTCACCTGGTGATGGAATAAACCTGTTTCTGGGTTAGCGTATGGTACACTGAACCATAAGCCACCGCAATCCAAACAATGAGCCAAGGTGGAAATAAATCCACTTTGGGATGCTGTAAAAATACAGCTGGATAGTTTTTCACAGACCAGCTTTAAGCAAGCAGCGTAAAACCAAGCAACCAGCAAAATGTCTGCAAAAAGGGTTCTGCAATTGAGGGTGCTACAGATTGATGGGAAATGGACCCACCAGAGCTTGTCTGTCTCATGCCAAAGTTAGATTACCCAAGATGGCTTGTGTGCAGTTGCCCATCTCCCCACCCCCTCAAGTGGCAAAGGATTCCCAAGAAAAGTTTTCTGATCTCAGTAAGGGTCAAACTGTTCAAAACAACCCAGGATGAAGGGCAGGAATGAAAAGGCACCGCCATGTTCACATATGGGAAAGTTTTGGGGCCAGCAGGTTAGGAGAATTGGAAAAGAGATCATACAGGAACCAGGTTAGTTAAATGGTTATGCAGAAATTTAGGGACTTCAAAGCCACAAAACTATACCCAGCCCCAAAGCCTGAAGATTTGGGTGATGTTTGGCTTTCTGTACCCTTGGACATGTCTGGTCAAGCCCAGTTTGGAAAGAAGATTGCTGCTCTGCTTTTATTTCCAGGCAGCTCAGCGGCTCAGGGCTCCACAGAGATTTGGGAAGGCTTCCCACCGTGACAGGTCCAGCTGTTCACACGCCCCCTCCTCTCCCCCCATTTCCTAGAAGGCAAGTTGGCAAGATGGTTTTGTGGCTACGGTGGTGGAGCAGGAATGAGGGGAGCCAGATTCAGGTTCGTAGGATCGGTCACTGCAAACTCAGCCTACCTCGCAGGGTTGCCGCGGGGGAAAAGGTAGAGAAAGAGAGTGCTAAGTAATCCACCTTGAGTTTTGGAGAAGAGGCAGGATAACTGAGTAAGCCCATCAAATAAAATACATCCCAGGCTACTTTTTCTGTGCAGGAGGAAACCTTGTTAAACATTTTTACCGCAGAGGTTCATTTTCCCCCTCTTAAAGCATCCGGGTAGCTGTTCAACGACAGCGACATTTTGGGGAACAACGAGGCTGAAGGAAAGAGGAGTTCTGCGCCACTGCAAGCCACCTTTCTGCTTCCTTTCATTTGTATCTCCACAAAAAGCAAACATCGAGACAGAGAGGCAGCAACCATCTCATCCGACACTGCCCCCATCTCACCAATCGAACCCCACTGAAGACACCCCAAATTTCTTACTATGTGAAGCTGTAAGTAGTCGCCGAGTCCAGAGGCACTGTCCACCCGCACCAGAATTGCGTTCTTCTGATGCGTACTGAATCCCACGGCCAGCCGGTCGGCCCGTGTGCTGGGGCGGTCATTCGGGGGCCAAATGTATGTAATCAGCGCCCCGCCTTTCCCAAAAATGTACGTGGTGCCAGCTAGAAAGAGGAAGGAGGAGAAGAAAGAGTCAGCAAGAGAGGCTCAAGCAACTCCCACCTTGTTAACAGGGTGGTATTTTCGTTGCCCAAGTTTTCAGCAGGCTAAAAATGGAGAAATGCCTCCCTCCAACCCACCCGACTTGGTTGGTGGCTGGGAGCAGGAGTTCATTTGCACCGCAACAGCCCCGTCACACTAACATTTACGTCAACGATTGACTTGCAGAGAAAGTCCTCCCAAATTGTACACCAGGTAGTAAAATTCAACTTGACCTCCTGCCAGCTTGGACATCTCGGGAAGAAGCTGAAGGTGTAGGAAGAGACAAATCAACGGTCTTCCCTTTTACGACTCTCAGCTATTGTATTTTCTATTAAGTAATTTTTATGTAGCTTGCGTATCTTTTATTTCGCCCCCAGCATCTTGAAGCCAAGCAATGAATCTTTGACACTGGTCTTTAATGGAAGAAAGTGTATTGATTGATATGTACTTAATTGAGGTGTAGAGCTTTATGGGAGCTCAGCTGTGTGGCAGGAAGTCAGAGCATGTGCAGAGTGCTTTGGCCCTCATCCAAATGCTCATGGTCTTGAAAACCTTCCTTCCTTTGCTAGGCTTTTAATTTTTCCTCTACTTTTTTTTTCCCCCTTGCATCAATGAGATCTCTTTCACTTGAATTGTTATTGTGACTCTCAAAGCTCTGCTAATTACTGCAAGCAACCTCAAACCTTTTGAAATGATAGGCAGCACAGAAATACTTAGTGTAAATAAATGGAAATGATGGAGCCTCGATTACACCACCACGCACATGTAGAAATCGGTGCACAATGGGGTTTGTTGATGTTCTTATCACACAAATCTATTCCAAGGAAGAAATCGTGGTTTGTAAAGAGTTTCTTTTTTTTTGTTTCTTTTGCAGAGCAGGGTGGGCAAACTACAGTCTGGATGCAGCCCTTGGCCCCATTTCAAAATCTCACAGGAAGAGTCCCCTGCTTCTTGCACTGGGGCTGACACAAATGCTAGACTTGTGCAATGGGACGAGGAGATGAGTGACCCCGCATCCCCTCCACCTAAGTGGAGGCAGATGGACACAACGTCAGCTGCATTCACACAACATGCTCAGAGAAAAACCTACCAACTGCAATTGCCTCTACGCTCAATTCAGGGTATGAGGTGGTAGGGGTTTTGAGAATGTTCGCCCACAATTCTGGGAGACCTGCACTGCAAAATGGCCCCCCACCTACCTACTTCCATATTCCAGAATAGTCTTTCTCAACTTTGGCAACTCTCAGATGTGTGGACTTCAATTCCCAGAGTCCCCCAGCCAGTATTCTGGGAGTTGAAACCACATAGCTTAGAGTTGCCAATGTTGAAAAATCTTGATCTAGAGATAGGCCAGTTTGGGAGTCCCTAAATGTGCTGACATCACATTTCTAGCTAGCTGGATGAACCTGTGGGCTGCAGGAACCCCTGGCCCAACCACCATCTCAGATGGCTGCGTCCTCATTTTGACATAAGAGCTCTGCCCATACAACAGCCTGGACTGCTTCCTGGAGATTAAGTGAATCCTGGTTTGCTCAAATCAATTTTGGACTTCACATGATGCTGTACTACAAACACAAGTCATCTTATGCACTCAGATCAAATGTGGTCAGCCAGTTCGTATTCTCGATCTATATTCACACAGCATGCTGAGCTTGGCTAGTTAATTCATCTGTACCAAAAGAACAAAATATTTGTAGCTCAAGGTTGAACTGTGGGGTCCTTGGTGCTCTCCAAACTTGGATATTTTCTTACAGTCATTTCATTACCCAACTAGTAACATAATCAGTGCTGAAAGGGAGTGGGGTTTTCTCTCTGTATATCTACAATGGGAAGCCATTCCCTTCTAACACTGATGATGTAACCTAGTTAGGTAATGAAATGTCTGCAAAAAAATAATCTAGCTCAGTGAGCATCAAGGATCCCATAATTCATTTGTTTCAAAAAACACTCAAAACACTGAACCATTAATTCACTCAGAAGGCTGAGTTTGCACAGAATACAAAGTCAGAAAAAAATGGAAATTAACCCTAATCCGACTTACTCTCATCTTCACAGCTCCCTAAGAGAAAGACGATCAAATGTTTTAAAGGGTAAGCAGAAGCTCACAAATCAATTTTTGTGAGCACAAATCGAGAAACTCAGATCAAACTGAATTTCAATTCACTCAATCTATCCACTGCCAGAAGTAGCTGCATTCATATAACACACCTGACTAAGCCAGATCAAGCCCCAGCAGCTACATTTGCAAACCAGCAAAGCTTGGTTAGTTTGAACTTTGGCTCACTTGGGGTTTTGCTCATTTATTTATTTATTTTTATTAAACTTATATGCTGCCTATCTTGCCTAGAGGTTTGTTGTCTTTGGGGTGGACCCAGCATGTTTATAGTTTTTAAGTTCCAAGGATTACTGGTCATCAGAATAGGGTTTGCTCTGCAAGCAAACTTTGGTGCCATAGCTAAGGCACCAGGCTAGAAACTAGGAGAAGTGAGTTCTAGTCCCACCGTAGGCATGAAACCCAGCTGGGTGACTTTGGATCAGTCCCCCTCTCAGCTCACCCCAACTTACAGGGCTGTTGTTGCAGGGAAAAGAAGAAGAGGAAGGCGTATTTGGTATAGAATACTGAATAAGTTTATATTAGATCTTGAGTTACTTATAAAGTAATAAAGCCAGGATAAAAACCTAATAAAAATAAAGATACAAGCATTTTGGATGAAGCCGGTCTGGCAGGGGGAGAATTCTACTTTTCTACGTGCCAAGAATTTGTTCAGGATGGGGAAAAACTTCGCAGCGGGGGAAGAAAACAGCCTGGAACCACTGGGCACTTGGGGGCTTTGGAGAATGTGGGGTGAGGCTGGGGAAGCGGAGGGGAGGGGAGCTTGTCAATTGACAAAATGGCAGCCACAATCACGTGAGCACTCACACACAAAGTGCACGGCCCAGGTTGTCGCAGATCCTCCCTCTCAGCTGACTTACTTACTCATTCAGGTGAGCCTGTTCCCAACCTGAATCATTTCCCATTTTTAATTTCCCAGGAATGCAACTCGGGGCTGTGGGAGACCCAGGAGCATTAAACCTTCCAGCCCACTTGATCACTGAAAATCCCAGAGCAACTGTAAATAACAGTGATGGTGGGAGGGGAGGTTTTTTTCCACGGCACACCAGCTTCCTCTTGCATATTTCTTCTTCAAGATGCACAGAGCCAGTCCCCCAACCAGAACCATTTGAAACCACAAACAGGTGCCCAAATGATGCAGGAAAACCAGGGAAAGCAGAGCAGGCATCATTCAAATGCCGATTTTTATCGGCTCCACCACCAGGCACTGGCGGTTTGACCATCCCTGCCCTAGGCAGGCCCATGGCCACACTCCAGGGCCCACCTCCGCCAGATTGAGCCAGACCATGAGACTCACCACCCTCCTAGTCAGCTGCTCCAGCCCTCGGGAAGACAAATGCATATTTCATATCTCCGTGGCGCTGCAGCAAATGCCTGGCAAAGCAACATGTGCACGCACGCGCCTTTGGTTCACGGAGGGAGGGCAATTTCTTCCATCCTTCTCACGCCCCTGAGCCTTGATGCCATTGAGAGAAATGGGCCTGGAAGACCAGCCTCTAGAGCAGTGCTTGGCCACTTGAAGGTGTGTGGACTTCAACTCCCAGAATTCCCCAACCAGCTGTGCCAAGTGGCCAAGGTTGAGAAACACTGCTTTAAAGCCTCCAATGTCTCCCAATTCAGCCACCATCCATGGCAGGGTGCAATAAGTATCAGCTCCCTTTTTTTTAGAGCTGTTGGCATTGAAAGAAATTTCAATAGGGCTGCTCAGGCACTAGCCGCATTCACACAACCCACTGAATTAATGCTGTGAAAACATCTCGCACGGAAAAAACTCTGAAGTTGTATTATCATGGTGGGCTTGATCTGGGTTTGCTTTAATCTTAGACATTTTTTTCTGGGCATAGGGATTGGGTGAACGCAACCCATTCAGAAGGTATAGATTTCATTTTTTTTAATTCACATTTATTAACAATTAACCATACAGTGGAGTGTATATTGAAGCAGAATATCTATAACCTAATTTAATTAGATTATCTGAACCTGGTATCAGGTAGTAGACAATCCAGATGATTTGGTTGTGCATCATTAATAAGTTTAAGCCCAATCATCTTCTGCATTATTGTGGTATTGTTTTTTTTAGGGATCTATGTCTCCATCAGAGCAATTTTCCGGTATATTTGCCAGGTTATGAAGATATTCAAATCCTTTGCTGATTGCCACAATCTTGCTTCTATAGCACCTGTCTGGCTGCAGGCAATAAAAAACCCATTCATTCCTGTTTCAAAGCGTTGTGTGGATTATAAAAGAAAAAAAGCTTAGGATTTGATATTATGGGCTGAATTGTGAGAGACAGTTCAGGGCTGAGTCCACTGCACGAATTTCAGGAAATTGATTAATTCCAAAACCAGGTTAAGTGTCTCTCATGAACCTGACACTGTTTCCCAATCAATTTGGCCTTGCCAAGGATTTCAACCGTCTTGAAAAGGCCGTCGCTTTCCACGGCCTTTGGATCCTTTTCTAGGTGGGTTTTTGAAGACAATTGGGCTTTTTCATTGTTATTTGAACTATTTGCTGAATTAGTTTGCTGGACTAGTTTGGAAGGGTGTGCGCATTGATTTCCAAGCGAGGGGGTGGTTGTTTTCTAAATTTCTAAAGCATATTTATGTGCATGTTTATGAGAGCCAGTTTGGTTTAGCGGTTAAGATAACAGACAAGAACCAGGAGACAGTGAGTTCTAATCCCACCTTAGCCATGAAAGCTGACAGGGGGATTTATCCCACAATAATAAAAAATAAATAATAATTCAGAAATCCCTCTCTCTCAGTCCAACCCACCTCACAGGGTTGCTGTTGTAGGGAAAACAGGAGGAGGAAGGTGTGTTGGATATGTTTGCCACCTAGAGTTGTTTATAAAATAATAAAGGCGGGATCCAAATAAAATAAGTAATTGAAGTCTGGGAACAAACAGCACACTTCCTGGTTGCTAGATTAACCCTTCCTCTGGACGTGAACCTGATCTTGAAAAAAAATCCTGCATGAATTGATTCTGTTATTTCTAAACTATGCCTCCTATGAAGCTATTAGTCTCATCAAATACACTGCCTTTCTCCTTAAGGGACAAGGTGAGAGCGAGTGGCCATCCCAGACAAGCCACCATTCCTGGGCAGGGCCCATCTCCCTATTTTAAGTAAATTAAAAGCAGTGCCCGTGACCCTGAGTGGAGGGCTTTCTTCCCACATCTTGCAGCCCACCCCTGGCTAAAGCCCCATCTAAGCTTCTGTTTCTTCCTTTCTTTCATAAACAGGCATCATCACATTCGAGGGCCATCTTGGTTTATTCTCTCTCCTGCCCAGAACTTCTCCACTGCAGGACGCCCCCTGCACCCTCCCCTTAATTGAATGCCAAAATCTGAGAAACCCCCTTTCTGGACCAACTGGTAATCTCCATGCAGGCAGAGACCACCTTTCCTTGCACTGCCAGAACCCAAAACCTGGGGAAGGGGCTCCGCATCTCAAAAGGAGCTTTCCTTGCATATATTGCTTTCTGTAACCCACCTCCCTGCCCTGGCCCACATCTCTAGGTTTTGTCATTTATTTCCCTCCAGCTGATTCCTGCCAAGTCTTCCACCCACTCCTTGGCAGAGAGGCCAAGCAATTTCACAGTTATTATTTCAAGGTATGAGAAGATCAACTTGGAACGCACAGAAGACAGTTTCTAATGTCCATTGTTTCCAAACAGTGTAGCACATCTGCTGCACAATACCCCAAACTTAACAACTGATTATAAGATGGAGAAAAAAACCTGGATAGTACTTGGGGACAGCAGAAGAGAAGAGAAGGAACTGGAGAAAATCACAAAATACAAAGACCGGCAAACAGAAACACGACGACTATGGCAAAAGAAAGCAAAGGTGGTACCAATAGTCATAGGGGCCTTGGGTGCAATCCCAAAACAACTGGAGCACTACCTGAACACCACTGGCATTGCCAAAATCCCCAACTGCGAAAGGCAGCACACCTTGGAACAGCTTAAATCCCCTGATGAGACCTTTAACACCACGGCATATAAATTTAATAAATAAATAAATAAAAGGACCGACCCAGAGATCACATGCTGCAGAAGTGCTTGTGCTAAGGATGCAGAAGAGTAGGAGGGAGGCTGCCCATCAAGAAGCCATTTCCCTATTGGGTGGGAGAGGAAAGAGCAGAGGAATCCTCTTGGTGTGTTTCTGCACATGGACAGAGCACCACTCCCCTCTCCATGTTTCTGGGGGGAAGGCTTGCAGTTCAAGGAGTCCCCTTCTTCTGGGGAAGGCTGTAGGATGTTTTCCAGCCCCACAGCCCTTAGCCAGTGAATCTGTATGGGCCAAAGCAGAGAAAACACCAAGAATTCTGAAACGCTCAGTTGTGGGTCCAGTACTTCAAATTCACTCGGCTGTTCCGAAACCTTGCAGCTGTGCAGAAGGGCTTCCTAGTCTGCTGGTGTTGCTGACCAGGCCAATTGTTAACCGAGTCAGGAGTCTCTTGGGAGAGTTTGTCCAATGGCCATTTCAAATGTACCCCCATAATCGGGTATGGAGCAGGCTCTTGAGTGTGAAGTGCTTACTAGACAAGAGGGGGAGATAACAGCAAAGGAGTGCTGCCCAGAAACTGCAGCCAAAATTTTAAAACATCTACCTGTCCACAGAGAACTTTAGAAGTCTTTGGTTCAACCCAGAGAAAGATGCAATCACTCAGAAACTCAGCTACTGATCTTCACTCAACACTCTGCAGTATCTAGATATTCCTATTTAAATTCTTTATACGGAACCATGAGGACTGGAAACATATTTTTTATTATAAAAAGAAAAAGCCATTACCCATCTTCAATTTCCAGTCTTCATCCGATATACACTCAGGCAGAAGGGAAAGGAAAGCAGACATCAAAACCCAGAGTTGTTGGGAATTAATAAACAAACAAACAAAAATAAATAAGCAGATCACACTGAGCTAAATGAACTGACACTCCAGCATCAGGCAAGTCACCTTCCTGGGCTTCATCTTCTAAAATCTGGAGGAACGGCTGATGCCGCCTTTCCCATCCCGCTCAAATTGCACTGCTCTGGAGGGCAAAGTCCAGCAACTCATATGGCTTTGAAGGCGATACGCGTTGCAGTCGCTTCTGCAATTTTCATCTTGCCCTTCAGTCTAACAAAAACCACAGGGCAGCTCACACAGGCTTTAAAATGGCAGGAAAGGAAAGCTATCCGGGTGCCAGAGAGCCTAAATTAATGCAGCACAGGCAGACAGAACAGCTGCTCTTGCAAAATCATTTAACTTGGTGATGGACTGAACCTCTTTGGTTCATCAACTGGGCCAAAAAGCGACCCAAAAGAGCTAGGCATGCCCTAACGCTAACACTATTCCAGGTTACGATGAACCAAACCTAAGGGATTGCACAGCGCCTAGGATTTTGCACGGTCTGGCTTCTCATCACATGCCTTGGTTACAGAATTAACCCATTTTCCGGGTTTGCACAATGCCCTGGTTCGTTAACTAACAGAGGCTGAATAGAGCCTCTTCTATTTGTGGGGGGCCAATGTGTTATGATGGGAGGCCGCTGGGCTGGGATTCTCTGGATCAGGCCAATAGGCTGAGTGCCATGACCCCATTTGACCACCCTAGCTCCCAGGAAGAGCCACCTTGCAAGAAGGGGGTGGCGAGAAAGGAAAGAGGATCCCAATTCTGGACGGTCCCCTTGGCCAGCACTCAGCATCAAATGAGCACACAGACCTCGGAAGAAGTGAGGTCTGAAGTGATCCAGCAGAGAACATGGCTTCATCCCGCCTGGATAAGCCAACAGGGCCCCATCCAGCTGAGCAGGAGCCTTGCTTGACAGCACCAGACCATGACAGGGCACAGCCAGACTTTTATTCACAGGAAAAGCCACATGAATTAATTTATTATTTGAGGGTTGTCATGACAGCACACATTTGCTTTCCATCCACCCCCCCAATCTTTCTCAAAACACTCTTTCAAGTCCTCACAAAAACCAAAGGAACTAAACAAATTAAGAAGACACTTGAGCAATCGTCTTCAAACTCATTTCTACTATTCATTAGTAACAAGAGAAAAGGCTTAGTTAAATATGCCCAATCCTCAGCCACTCATTTCCACAGTAAAAACGAACGGCATGACCTAATGGCTGGGTGGTCTTCCCCAAATCCTTCTCCAGTTGCTATTTGCAAGAACCCAAAGCCTTCCATAAGGGAACCGAAGCGGGAAGTACACTTGCTAAATGGTGGCAGCAGTGGGATGGCCGGAGCTACGTCCCACAAAGAGCTGGATCAGGTGGCGAGCAAGGTGTGGAGTTGCAAGGAGAGGCTGCAGTCACCAAGGCTTTGAAGCAGCAGGATGGAGCTGCCCTTTGTAAACTTCAAGGGCAAGCTGGGGTTCCAGGTTAGGAAGAGAAAATCCCAGCATGTTTACCAGTCTTGGTGAAAGCTGACAAGTGCTTAGGATGGGAATTGTGGTCCACCAACATCTGGAGAAGGTCCACCAGTTCTTAATCCTTGTTTGGCAGTGGAAGAGACTGTTATGTGGCTTCTTTGGTTTGTGGCTTGACTTCTTCTCCAACTGAAACCGCTAAGGTGGGCCAGCTGTGATGTCTAGGCCATGCGTGCCTCACCCATGGCTTATACAAGAGGCCATGGCTAAGCAAACTATGGGTGAACCTGACTTTCTCTAAGTTTGGAAACAGTGTAATAATAATAAGCAACATGGATGTTCTCCCACAATCCACCCTCAAAAGATGAAATTCAGCTTTGGAGGTTAAGAGGCAAGATAGACCCTTTCTGCCACCGCTGGTTGCCAACTTTGCAAACAGGGAGTGAGTGGCCTTGCATCCTCAGCATCCAGGATGCTGAGCCAAGGGGGAAATGGATGCTACCAAGGAATCTCCCAGCAGCTGGCCACCACCATTCCTATGCTCAGGATCTGGAGAGGAGATCAGAAGGAAATTCCAAATCTCCCTTGAGATGGAAGAAAAAAAAGTCCCTGGCTGCCATACATGATGCATCCCTGATGTCACCAGGATCAGAGCCCAGCTGGAGAGTCTTCAGCTTTTGCACGGAGACTCCTCTGAACGAGCTCACTCGTCTCCAAAGCAGCAGGCTGAGCTGAGCACATCCCTGTGATTTGTGTGCGCGCGCGTGAGAGAGAGAATGAAATTCTCCTACCTCCTCTTTGCACCCACCCAGCAGGCATCTTACGCTGCTCCCCCTCCAGGTGTGCAGGCTGGCATTAATTCTCTGCTTTTATAAAATAAATATTGATACCAGTATTGGCGTGCCATGAATGGCAGTGTTTTGGCATGAGTAATGGGTCCTAATGGGGGTTTATTTTTAAACCAAGGAAACTGACAAAGATCATTAGAACCTTAATAGAAATTCCATCATTAGCATAAGTATCAGAGATTAGAGGCAGAGATTTCTCCGTTTTCCTCTGCAAAGCCCTTCTTTCTTTCTAGAAGATGAGGGGGAGGAGGAAAAACTAGCATTGGCACCAGTTTGATTCCCGAACTTCTGATATTCTGTCCTCACCGATGAGGATCAAATCAGATCCTGGAATCTGGGAGGAAGACGGGGTTCAGGCATTGAAGTTGGGAGGAGAAAGGAACCCCCCGTCCTTGAACCGACCTGGGTTGCAACAGCAGCTGGAGCAGTTTAGGAGAGGGATCTCTCAGTAGCTGCCAAAGGAAAGGGAGGCTGGGTCAACCCTGGTTCGGATGCAGCAAGCCAGTTCTTGTCCTCTACATTGTGTTTCTCAACTGCAGCAGCTTTAAGACAATCTGTACTTCACCACCCAGGATTCCCCAGCCAGCATGCTTTAAGAAGAGTTTAAGATGCTGCCTGGGGAATTCTGGGAGTTGAAGTCCATACATCTTAAAGTTGCTGAGATTGAGAAACCTGGTTCTACATCGTAAGTGGGGCAGGGGGGCTGGGAAGCAAAACAGTCTTGCTGAGGTGCCAAATTCAATTTTTGAATGCTCTCGAGAAGACCAAACATCGCACAAAATAAAAATGTGGGCGATCGTTGACATTGTGGTGCATCCTGGAAATTTATTTATTCATCAAATTTGTACAGCTGCCTCTCTAACCAAAAGCAATTCGATTTTGGCTCCCTTTGGAACAGAGCTGTCTGGCCTTTTGATAAATCCTCACAAAAGCAGGGTAGGACCCCTATAAGGTCATGGCGGGCACACATTTCAGAGTCCAGCAGTAATTTTTTCCACAAAAATAGCTCTATTTCCTTTTTTTTTTAAATGGATCCTTTAACAAAGCATTCTGCATACTGTAATTTTTTTTTACCAAAGACAGTAATCAAACTGTACAACCAACTGTTAACAAACAGAAAAGAACAGCACTTTGCCAGCTGGTTGAATAACATTGAAAATTTGTCTGGGGCCCCCTCCTCACCCTCAGTAACGAAGGCGGAAGGGTTTGAGTGGCATATTCGGGTTGTATTCTGCATTCTGGTGCTGCAAAATAAGTGCCAATTAGCAGCAGATAAATAATTAGCCAATTAATAGGCTTCCTTCCGCTTTCCAGAAATATGGCAAAATGTTGCAGGACTGACCATGGTCAACATGTTTCACACATTTGAAAACTCACTTTTTAATCTTCCAAGAGGCCATCTGTAGCTTAGCTGAAATCAAAAAATTAAAAAGGAAGAGCGTTTGCAGAGAAAACCTTTTACATCCAGAAATGCTACGCTGAATCTTTAGCGGCGGCTGCTAAAAAGCTCCAGAGAACTGTCTCTAAGCGAAATGAGGAGATGCCGGCTGAGGATGCTGGGAACTGAAGTCCCAACACACTTGTCACGCATCTGGTTGGGAACGATATCGGCAGAATGTTGGGTTTACAAGATTTTTGTTAGGTGTATTTGTTCTTCAAAAGAGGGCGACAGGAAAGCAGTTTTAAGGTTTAAGACTTTGGGTCCTCCATCAAAATTCAAGGTTATTCTAGAAAATGTGCTTAACGATCATTTTTAAAAAACCAGAACCAGGCACATAAAAGAGAAAATGCACACCTCACGCTCAGCCATAATGTAGTCTGTCCAATTGTCCTGATTTCACTCAGGATGTGCTGGGGACCTGGCCACTGCTGGTGGTAAACCATGGTTTGTGACTTTTCATCGTGCAAGAGCCATGGTTTTTCAGTGTAAAGGAGGCAACCCTCACAGACCCAAACATGCAAGCACACACACACGTGCATGTGTGCGCAAATGTGCACGTGTGCGCGCGCACACACCATTCTCCAATCTTTCTAACCTCTTTCAGAAGGATTCCTGCAATGTGGAAGAACATCTACGGGGTCCATCTTAAAAACAGCTTTTTTGTCTGTGTGCGCCTTCAAGTCAGTCTCAGCTCCTGGCAACTGCCAGTTTTCTTGGCAAGATTTCGGGAATGGTTTGTCATTGCCTCCTTCCAAGGGCTGAGAAGGAATGACTGGCCCAAGGTCACCCAGTTGGCGTTGTGCCTAAGGCAGGACTAAAATCATTATCTCCTGGTTTCTAGCCAAATGCCTTAACCACCCTCCCCCCAAAATTATTAAAAACAGATTATGATTGTTCACTACCCAGAATCACTGGTTCGAGATGAGCAGCTATACAAATGGAATGAATGAACGAACGAACAAACAAACAAAATAAAACAAAACAGCTTTTATGGCCAGCTGGTTTTCACTTTACTTTTTTAACATAAGGAATCTAAAAAGATTAAGGCTCCACACACACACATACAATAATAATCAGGTCTGTTAGACTAAGTGGCTCCATTCTCACCATTCTCTTTGGTAAGTTTGATCTTGAGTTTGGTTTGGTTCTTGCCATAGCTCTTGGATCCACTTACCCTTTTTTGGGCAGTTTAAGGTTCAAGGACCTGGGCAAACCCATTTACGAATGACAGTGTGCAAATTTAGTGACGGATTACCGCAAGTGTTAGGTGTGTTGTGTGAAGCAAGCCTTAAAAACATGAGACAGTGACCCTAGGTGCAAACTGATATCAAATCACCATTGATTTAGGCCATGCGGGTAGTCCTCAACTTATGACCATTCATTTAACGATTGTTTGGAGTTACAATGGCACCGGAAAGAGGGATGCACAATTGGTCCTCACACTTACAACCGTCGCAGCATCCCCAGGGTCACATGATTGAAATTTGGGCCAAGAATTGGACAGGCAGATAAAAGCGAACACCTACATCCCAGGAAGCTCATTCACAATGGAAGAGAAGAATCAACCATTGGACTGGGATTTCAGCCCCATTCAGGGGTAGGGGGATAAATTGTAAAAAAGATGGCTGAATTCATACGACACACAAAACACACAATGGCTTTATTTCCAGTTTAGCTCTTCTGACAACTCAGACGTAGTCTTATCTGGCTGTGGGCACCAGGCTGTCTAGGTTAAACCTAATGCAGCATTCCTCAACCTCAGCCATTTGAGATGGGTGGACTTCCATTTCCAGAATTCCACATCCTAAGATCACTGAGGTTGAGAAACCCTGCCCTGATGGGATTTATTTCTTTGGCACCGCTTGTTTCATCCCTGGATTTTGTTAACCCCCATTTAGAGCTGCAATTGTGTGAGTCCAAAGAACCTAAATGTGTTCTCTTGGATCTCTAGGTGTAAAGTTCTCTTCCTCTTTGGAACCAACCTCATCTTATAGGTGCCAGCTAGAAACTGGATCCTCTCTGCACAATGGATCTTGTTCCCTGCAAGAGAGAAAGCCGGCATCTTCTTTCACCAACCAAATTAAAGTCAAGCAGGAGCCATAAATCTTCCTCCTACTTGATGCCGAGACGTGATTTTCAACGCAATGCCCAGAAAGTCCGGGATAAAAAACATTCCCAGAATCTCCTGAAACAGTCAGCAATACCATCACTCATTCCTGGTCTGGATGAGCAGAGACCAACCTCAACAACCCACTTCGGGAAAGGGTCCAAGGGAGGAGTCCAAGCCCAGCCCTCCCGGGTCAGACTTGCAATTAACCCCCAACCCAGGACCCCGCCTTCAACAACGCTAGCTGCCCGCAAGTTTGCAGCTCCCCGAATTTGCAAGGCCAAGAACAGGCCACTGATGGTTTGGTAACAGCCGAAAAGTACATCAGCTTACATTACCTGGGTTGATCAAAAAGATTAAAGCTAAGCAGGGTCAGGTGTGGGCTATACTTGGAAGGGAGGCCTACTGAAAATCCCAGGGCTGAAGGCTAGCCTGCCAAGCAAAATGGCAAACTGCATGGAGCCACACCAAGGGCTGAACTCTCCTGGATTTCACCTTGGGAGGATCCAAAGAAGGGAAGATCCTTCTGATGCCCATCCTCTGGAGCAGCGTTTCCGGGTTGGGAACAGGTAATGTTGGCAACCTGAAGATGTGTGAACAGGTAATGCCTCTCCCCAACGGCAAACAACAGCATGCAATTGTAACTGGAAGCCATCTCTATCTTGGCTCATAAAATAAATCTTAGCGAACAGCTCTAAACACAGGCCGTCCTCGACTTACGGCTACAGTTGGGGCTGGGAATCCAGTCGGAAGTCTTTGTGGTCATTAGTCGAAGCATCTGGTTTTTCAACATTTTTTTACAGCAGTTGTTAAGCAAATCACACAGTTGTTATGTGAACAGGTAAGTTATCAAGCAAATCCATTCTTCCAAAAGGAAAGAATAGAAACGCAAAAAACACAGCAAATTGCGGTCATGTGACCACAGGACACTGCAACAAGTCATAAAGGCAAGTCAGTGGACAAGTGCCTGAAATCCAGTCATGTGACCACGGGGGGATTTTATGACAGCCAGAAGTGCTTTATGGGCTATAATACACCCGTTCTAAGGCCACTGCAACTCTGAATGGTCATAAAATGACTGGCTTGAAGCCAAGGACTACCTGTACTGTAGTCCACCTGGTTTTTAATTCATGTAAGTTTCTTGGCACAATCCTGTTGCAATGAGATCCAAAAACTTTACTTCCAGTTTACTTTATGAGAACCAAAACTACCCAACACCTTGTCACAGAATCATAGGGCCACATGAATCCCGGGGCGGGAGGGACCTCATTCCAGAGGGTAGGTGCTCCAACAGAGAAGGTGCAATTCTGGGGTCCCAAGAGATGATATTGTTTAACCCAGATAACACCAACCCTGCAGGATTGACTGGGCAAATGTTTTAGGGGACAGGCCGTCCTCAAGTGGCCAGGCCCTCTGCCATGTGGATCTTTATAGGTAACAACCAGCAACTTGAATCACACCCAGAAACAAACTGGCAACCAGTGCGTCACAAAGTGGTCACTTGCCTTCTCTGCTTCCCACCTCACTCACCCCCCCACACACAAGAGGGCCCAGTTCACATGACCCACTTACTCACATCAGGAAACTAACAGTGGCATAGGTTCCTTTTTCCATGTTTGACCTAAGTGGGTTAATTTAGGGACCAGGTCAAGCCTGTTGCAAGAATCTGCCCATGCTGGGGTACAAAGGCCCCCTTTCTTCCTCATTAAACCATCATAGGTTTTCAAAAGAGCACCCCACGCATGAGATTTAAGTCAAACTGGCGTTAGCTACCAGGCCTGTGAGGATTTTCAGCAGTTTGGGATTTCCGCAGGGGCATTCAGGCATTTGAACGATCCAAAGCCAAATTGGATTTGATCAAGAGTCAGAGGTCCAAACTGGCTTAATTTTTCCCAACTGATTTGAATGCTGGTACTGAATCAGACCCAATTCATACACTCTTTTGAAAGCATGCAAATGTGAGTAGATAAATAGGTACCGCCTCTTCCGGCGGGAAAGGTAACAGTGTCCGTGCGCCTTTGGCGTCCAGTCATGCCGGCCGCATTGACCACGGAAGCATCCTCGGACCAAAACTGGCTTTTTGACTTGGAAACGGGGATGAGCATCGCACCCTGCAGTCGGTCACGACTGGCAGGGTCACCTTTACCTTTTTATTGAATCAGACCCGATTCATACACCCTTACCGATGCAACACGTGGCCCACCACCACCACGTGGCTGCCAAATAGTCGGTTAGTGTGACAGAAGGGAGCCTTCATTAAACACAAGTGGAAAACAGGATTAACTATCCTTAATTAAATGGGACTGTTAATTAAGCTTAGGGGGCAGTTAAAACACACTTCAGATTTTTAGTTTTGGCCCAATCTATTGTCTGTATTAGTTTCACCTACTTTTGGGAGATGTTGAGTACAGATTTGGGACACAAAAAATGGCTACTCCTGACCAAACATGAGAAATCCTTTTTCTTTCTCCCTGGCCCTGGTGCAAGTACATCTGGGGGTCTGGTGTGTTTCTGGGCACCCCACCTCAGGAAGGATGTAGACGGTCGGAAAGGGTTCGTGGGACAGGGATATGAAGAGAGGCCCATGAGGACAGGCTGGAGAAAGTGGGTGTCTTCTGCCTGGAGGACAGGAGAGGAGATGTGATGGGTATCCATAATGGGAGCCAGGGAAGATGATCAGGAACTACCTTGCATGGCCACAGAAGCCACAAATACCAGAAATAATGTATGTAAGTTACAGCTGTGACTTGTCTGAATATCTGGCAAAATTCAGATCACTGCAAGAGTGGTAATGTTTAGCTGTGGTGGTTGTGGCTTCTCCAGCTCGGGAGGCTTAAAGGGGCCACCTCTCATGGATGGTTTACATGGTTTTCCATGGGCCTTTCCAACTCTACAGTTCAATAATTCTGTGATATGAGCTGCCATCCTCTGGAACTCAGGGAATCCTTGGGACAGGCTGGGACTTTTCCTACGTACAACAAGTGCTTCTGGATCTCCACTTCCTGGGTGGGTTCACACAGCATGCTAGACGAGGGCGACCTGTGGTTTGGTGTACAAAATGTTTAGTGCATAGAATCACCAGATGCCTGGACTGGAAGCTGTATGCCCCATCTAGACTTGAGCTTGCGTTTGGTGTGGGCCCAGGACTGGGGGTCGAGAGAGAGGGAATAAGCAGTGGCATGATGCAGCAACAGGCACTAGGATGATGGGAGATGGAGCGAGGGGCCAGGCATCCCAAATGTGTCCCTGATAAGACCCATCCAGGATGCTTCTCGGCCCAAATCTGGAGCCACTGAGAGGTTCTGGTTTCCCCAGGCTCTGCCCAGAATGCTCCATTCAAACTGCAAGCCATCATCTGATTTGATTTATACATCTCAAGGAAAAATAACCTTCATGCTGTGGTCAAGAAAATTACAGGCTTCCACAAGGTCACCAGGTGTTTGGCCAAAATCATGTCAAACTGGTTGATCGTGTCCCCAGTTGTGGCGAATGAGGGCAATTCTCCAAGATCTTTGCTAAAAAAGATCTGCAGTTTCTTTAACGGCTCAAGCTGGAGATGCTGATTCCAATCGAACCTGGAGCCTGAAACAGTTTCTGTTTTTCCCCAAATAATTTCTGCCCTCTCTAAAGCCCCAGAATGCCCCCAAAGGCAGAGCCCTGTTCCCACTACCTCCTTCTCCCTCTTCTTTGCTGACCCAGGTTCAAGTCTTCCCTCGACAAAGCTCGCTGGCTGTCTTTGGGCCAGGCGCTGTCTCAGCTCTATCACCTCGCAGGGTTGTCGCAAGGGTGAAATGGGGTAAAGGAACTGCAATTTCAGATGGAGGAAAATCAATAATTTATCTCGAGGACCAATTCTAGCTGCCACCTAAGCACCAAATTGTCACCATAGAAAGAAGAGAGCTGATTGTTACGAAAATCTCCTTTACTGAATGGTCTTCAAAAGTCTGAAACCTTCAATGATAAAAATGGGAAAAGCAAGTTGGCTTCCTGAGAATCCGTTGTGAAATTGCAGCCAGGCACTTTAAACAGATACATTAAAGAAATTGTGGCTTTAAATATGATTCCTTTTCAGAATCAGAGAGAAAAGTAGCAAATCTGTAGTTTTCAGCAGGGCCTCCCCTGATATTTAATGAAGATTTTGTCAGTCCTTATCACTGGGGTGTTTTATTTTATTGTAACCATTTCATTATGGTTCAGTTTTACACAGCTTTGCTCCATATGCTGCTTAGGGGTTGTTTTACAAATAAGGCAGCCTACAAAAATATGAGATTAATAAAAAATCGAAATCAGACTTTATTTGTGTTTCCAAATCTGGTGTTTATCCATTTCGGATTTGCAAGTCCAAATATGGAAAGGGGAGATGGTTGTTAAATGCAGTTAATGGGTATACTCCAGAATGAAAGAGTCCTTCCAGCTGAAGGACTGGAAAACACTGAGGGTACCTACACGTAGTCCTCGATTTACAACCATTCATTTAATGACCATTCAAAGTTACAACAGCACTGAAAAAGTGACCAATCCTCAAACTTAGAACCGTTGCAGCATCATTTTATCAGTCATGTGATAAAAATTCAGGCACTTGGCAACCAGCATATATTTATGACTTGCAACATCCCAGGGTCACATGATTGCCATTTGCAACCTTCCCAGCCGGTTTCTGACAAGCAAAATCAATGGGGGAAGCCAGATTCACTAAACAACTATATGATACACTTAACAACTACAGTGATTTGCTTAACATCCATGGCAAAAAAAGTCATAGAGTTGGGCGCAACTCATCTTCCCTTGCTTAGCAATGGGAATTCTGTCCCAATTGTGGTTGTTAAATCAAGGGCTACCTGTACAGCACACAGTTCTTAGGGGTATGTTTGGTGGTTTGTCCTCATTGTTCTTATAATAGTAGGTATTACAAAGATTACAGTTTTGCAGTTTACATCCTGCTTTTCGGATCAAAGGACGATGCAAAAATTAAAACCAACTTCAAAACAAACCCTTCAAATGGGATGGAATCCATTAAACATCACAATTCAAACTTATGGGGTTTGCCAGAACATCACTGGGTTAACAGAGCAGGTAGGAATCTGCTAGTGAAATCTGGAACGGTTGTTTGTCCATAAAAGGCTTCCAGAGCTGACCTTGAGCGCCAACAGGGAGTTTACTCATTATTGCTACATCTGTTTTTTATTACTGTGATCCAAGCAAGTGCAGAGAGAGAAAGAGCAAACCATCTCACATGATGCAAAAGTGCTTTTGCCCCAAAATAAAACTTAACCTCAACGCTGGCCATGAAAAAGCTCAATTTTTCTTACAATCCTTCATCACCTGACCAGAAGTGACAATTCCTGTACTGACTGAGGGCGGGGGGCTCAGAGGCTCCCTCTTGGCTGAATTTATACAATACAGTTAACCAGATCAATAAAAGACCTCACATCTGAATTTAATAGTTGGGTATGGGAGATCCAAGAATTTGGGCTATCGACCTTCCGGCCGAGTGGTTAAGATGCCGGAAGGTCGGTAGCCCGAGTTCGAGACCCAGGCGCCATATAACGGGATGAGCTCCTGTTACTTGCCCAGCTCTTGCCAACCTAGCAGTTCAAAAGCATGCAAAATGCAAGCAGATAAATTGGTACCACCATTGGTGGGAAAAGTAACAGTGTCCATGCCTCTCGGTGTATAGTCATGCCGGCCACACGACCACGGAAACGTCTTCAGAAAAACGCTGGCTGTTCGGCTAGGAAATGGAGATCACCACCACCCCTGAGAGTTGGACATGGCTGGCAGGGGAAACCTTTACCTTTTTTATGGGGAGATCCATCTTCTCTTTAGCCACACAAACTTCCTGGGAGATTTTGATCTGTTGCTATTTCTCAATTTAATCTTCCTCACAGGGTTGTTGTTCTAGCCTTCCCTCCTACCTCCCCTCCCTTCCCTTCCCTCCCCAGACTCCCCACAATCTCTCACACTAACTTGGGCCACATTCTTGTCTGTTCAATAGGCTGTGCAAATCACTTCAGCCCATTCAGTGACTCAATACATTGAGCAAACCCAGAATATTAGTTAATTCAGTAACCACATTAGATGCTCTGTAGACAGACCGGGCTGCAGTTGGCCCCTGAATCCAGGCAAAATCCTGGGGCAAATTTTGACAATAGAAACTCATTAAAACCAGTAATCTGAAGCCTAAATAAGCTTAACATACTTTTAAAAACCAAGGGGGAAAGGGGCCATCAGCCGCACGCACTACTGCAGAGACTCCCTCTGCCCATTGGACTCTTTGGCTTTGGCAACCACCCATTTCCATCCATTCTTCTCCTCGAGCCTAAAATAAATAAGCTTGAACACAGATATGTTTTCAGAATTCCCCATCCATTTAACCTGTGCCCAAAAGGAGTGCTACTACTTGGGTCTTTAAATGTGCTCCACAGTCATAACCCACAGAACCATGGTTACCGAATCACTGTCCCGACCCCTTGTCTCCGGTGTGCCAATGCCTTTGCTAGCAAGCTCCACACTGGCTGAGATGGGACGAACCCTCCTTCGGCCTCTGCCAGATCGGCATCACCCCCTGCCATACCTGCTGCTGCAGAGGAAATGATGGATCTCCTCTTCAATCAGCCAGGCCATTGCTCCTGACGCTCTGGAAAATCTTCACTTTGGCATGGAAGTGCTTCCTGGGCCAAAGTGGAGGGGAGGATGGGGGCTGCTGCTTGGCTCCTTGAGAGCTGCCATCCCCCAGGTTCATCTAGCAAGGTGCCCGTCACTAAAGAACCAGCCTCTCTCTGCCAGGTGCTTTGTTCCTCTGGCACTCCCCTCCCAGTGGCCACTTCATCAGCCAAATCCACCCAGGCAGAAAACCCAAGCCAAGATTAAAATGCCCCTCGCCGAAGCTCCTTTTTTCTCTTTCCAAAACCTTCTTTTGCTCCCTTGTGCTCTTTTTGCTGCCCCCTAACTCTTTTCTTTCCCTGAAGACCATTCTTAATTTCATTCTCTTTCTTTTCCTCCAAAGAGTAAACTCAACCCAAAACATCTGTCGGTTGTGAAAAAGATTCATTTTTAACAACACGTGGGCACATCTGGCCAGAAGTGACATTTCTTCTACTGACTAAGGGATGCTTTCTGGACATGCTCAGAGGACCCTTTCTCCCTCTGCCATCCAATACAGCAAGGTGGGGGGGCTGAAGGTGAAACCAAGGGTTTGAATGGACTGCTGGAGGAGAGATTGCTAAAATTGGGCTTCTTGTCACCTTTGTTCCAGGATTTTACGATCTACCACTATTATTCCCTCCACCATCTGCTCCTTCTGCCCCAGAGGTGCCACCAGCAAATTCTATCTTTCGATACTTTCAGAAGGCAAAGCTCAGCTGTCATGACATGCTTAACTGGGTCAATGAGAGGGCTAATGGATTGTGGGAAACCTTAAAAGAGGTCAAATGACTCAGTCAATTAGCCTCCCTGGGAGGGGTTAGACTGAGCCCAAAGCAAACCCAGCAATGCACAGGAAAACTATTCCCCTCCCCCAGTCAGCTGCATGGTGGGAACGAACCCTAAAGCTGATCTACTGCCCTGGTCTATTCGACTACTCAGTCCTCCAAGAAGAAGAGTTGAAGAGGGAGAACATCTGGAAGACCAAGCCCACTGATAAGGCTTGGGGGCCCAGAACACACCTCCCAACTGCTGACTGGCTGCAATGGCCAAGCCACACACCCCTTTGCCTGCCTGGCCATTGAGGAGGGCTAGTGATGTGAAACCTTGGCAGATCCTCTGGAGCCCCCAAAGTGTGATTTTTAACCTGGTAATTGTGACTATGTACAGAGGGCCAGTTTGATATAGCACCAGGATAGAAACCAGGTGTTGGTGAGTTCTAGTCCTGCTTATGCATGAGAACCCGCTAGATCACTTCGGCCAGTTCTTTTTTCTCAGCCGTGACATCCAGCTTGGGTGACAAGCTGGTTGGACAATTCCTGTCGCAGCCAATGGTTGGTCCAAAAAAAAGTGGACTTGTGGGAAAACGCTAAGAAGAAGAAAAAACTGTGACAGTAAGATTTGATGGGGTTAGTAGCTCATTAACAAAACACAGCCGTGACAGCAATTTATCCCCCCGGGTGGAAGATGAGAACAAACACAGCTGGGACTTCCTGGAGGGGCCTTAGCCGTTCATCCACACAGCCTTGTTTCCAAGTTCAGCTGCACCACAAAGCCAGGGCCTGGTTCGACATGGGTACAACCCAGAGGAAGGTCATAGCTGTGGGTCAAGAGGAAGAGTCCAATCCTGTGGTGGGAGGGACCAGGAAGAACTGTGGGTCCCGTTTGCCAAAGATGCCCAGGCATCTGCAGTAAATAATGAAATGATGAAGGCAGCTTTCTACCACAAGCTCTGCCCATTTTGCACATGCACCATTGCATTGCACATAGCAAAGGGGTGGAGTCTGCAATACCACAGCACAGTGCTGTTGTCATCCTTTTGATTACAGCATCAGACTCTGGGGATGCCCCTGCTTCAACCCAAATCTCATCCTCTGTTCTAAGCTGAGCGATCCTTGCAGGACCAGCACTGTGGGTATTGGGGAGCAATGGCCTTCTGCTCCTCTGCTCCATGTCCCAGATTGGGTTGAGCAGCCACTCAGCTTGACACAAGGAAGCCACTGCCATGGACTGACAACAGGGACCAGCAAATTGCAGTGGCTTTAGGGGCGGTGCAAAAAGCAGGTCCCTCTCAGTGCTGCTGGCCTTCAACTGTGGCCACTGATCAAGATGGTTGTGTACTGCCTCCCCAGGTTCCCCCAATGTGCTGTATGGTCAGGTCCTTGCTGAATCAGCCATGGGGGAACCCAGTTTCCCT
>JANHZU010002132.1:58879-71524 GCA_032468055.1 Acrochordus granulatus | reverse complement strand
ATGTGATTTTGGCTGTTAAGTTGGTCATCATGTGACCAACCCTATTTTAGGACTTTTTTTAATGATGGTTGTTAAATGAACACCACAGTCATTAAGCAACTTCATTGTCCACAACAGCATCTTTTGACGGAAACTGGAAATAAACACTGCAGCCCATGACCACAGGGACACTGAAAATGGCCATAAATGTGGGTCAGTTGCCAAGCACCCTACATAATCACAATGGGGGCAGGCAGGAACTTTGAATCTGGGTCATAACAAATCCATCCTTTTTTGGGGGCCCATCATAAGTGACCGGTCATAAATGGAGGACTACTTGCATTTGAGGAAGAGGCAACCAAAAGCCCCTAGCAACTATTTTTGCACAACTTGGTTAATGTTAACTGCAGTTCATTTTCTCCATGTCACTAGATCTTCTATAGATCCAGTCTGTCCTGTTAGATTTATTATTATTTACTGTTACTATTTATTTGCTGCCCTGTTCGCAATAAGTGGCTCAGGGTGACTTACACTACAAAAAGTTAAAAACACAAACATAACACCCGTAAATTCAAAATAAAATTAACTATAAAATATCAATATACACAGATAAGCAGAGTTAAAAGGAGTGCAAGGAAGGCTGCAAATGCAGCCACCATCTGACAAAGGGGACGCCTAAACTCTAGACTGCAAAGGCGCAACGTGGTTCAGGGCACACTGTGGGTCTCAGTTGCTCTAGGCTAAATGCGGACATCCCAGCCTCCACTTACGGGTTGCAAATCCGTCTCCTGCACGAGGCCCACCTACTGATGGAAAGCAAAGCGGAGAAGCAAACAGAGGGCATGGGTCTGAGCCCCCTGGTACGACCTCCAGCCTCGGTTTCCCTTCTGAGCGGGCCGTGCCAAAGGGGAGGAAAGCTGAGACAGTCAGATGGTTTGACAGACACCGAACATACCCAAGTCCATGCTTCGTAAAGTTGCCAAAGTTGAGGAACCCGGGGACTGGACTGTCCTCTGACTCTTAAACCCAGGCTGAAGGAGAATTCTGGGAGTTGGAGTCCACACCTTGTAAAGTCACTAAAGTTGAGGAACGCTGGAGTCAACGGACCAGGCAGAGACACCCCTCACTAGCCTCTGTGCCAGGCAATATTGGCCTGGTGAGCTCGGGAGAAGGCGACGGCCATTGAGGATGACACCGTTGCAATCCATAGGAATAAATGTAAGGCCAGGTCTTAACACCGCCTGCAATATCAATGCCTCTCTTCCCCACATCCTGCACATGTCCTCTCCTTCCTCGCTGCCTTTCCACATCCCCCCCAACCCCACTGCCAGAGCTCCAAGCAGGCAGAGGCCCTAATAACAGTCTCCCGACATTTTAATTTGCAGCTTTTAAACACCGTGTCATTCCTCCTTCAATTTTAGCACCAGGGGCTGCAAATTGACTACCTTCTGCTGCCTGCCTCACACCCACGGCCTCACCCCAGGCATGGGAAGGCTCCTACACACGTGTGTGCATACACGCCTTCTCGTGCAAAGAGGGCTGTGCAATGGCGAGCGGGTTCTCCTCTCCCCCCACGTTCTGCTTCTCCTTCAGAAGATCGTGCTATGGCCCCCCCAGGTGAAAATCATTCTCAAAATGACTGCCCCCCTCCCCAGAAAAAGGGTTTTCCTAACCACATGCAAAGCGCAGCCCACTCAGGATTGTCTTTTAATCTTCAGGTGAGCTGGAGCATGATTCCCATCCATCGTGGCCCTACATTCTGCTGGCTGAGGATCATGGGAGCTGTAATCTCTTATTAATCCGCAAAGCAGTCTGTTCGCTTTGTTTGTAAGAGGAAGGTCCGGGGCAGAATGCTTGGGCTAGGTCATAGATGTAGATGGGCCAGGGGTGTCTGCAGGAGGTCAAAAAAGTCAAGATGGTCACTTTGGCCACGTGATCAAAGCCCCATCCCTTTCCCGGTGCACCCTGACTTTTTTCTAACCTCCTCATGGGTGTCCTGCCGAATGATTTCCCACCTCAATTATAAGCATCGTGTGCCATTTCTGTCTCCAAATGTTGGTAAACTGCGCTGCGGATTTCCACTGTAACCTGGTCAGAGGCAACTCAAAGGGTCAAGAATCTGCCGGTCACCCCTGGAAATATGGGGTGGAAATAGGTCCCTAGGATCTCAAAGAGGGGAGGAGGGGTTTTGCAAACCTCCAAGGAGAGGCTGTGGCGCATGGCCTCTGGGGATGCTCTGGAGGGCCAGGCTGGGATCCACACAAAAGGCTTTTCCAGATGAGTGAACACCAGGGCAGACGCATTTCCTCAGCAGCTGGCTATTTTCAGCTGCAGTTCTTTCCACTTCTGGGGCTTTGCCCGTAGTGGGAATCCAGCTGTTTGGAATAATCCCAGTTTCAAGCATTCTGCAAACCCAGATAAAAAGTTCTGTTCCAGACTTGGATCAAGGCAAGAGGAGAAGAGCCCAACCATCAGAAGCGACTCTGGAAGTCAGGAGGTGCCTGCTGGCTCATGGATCTGCCTGGGATCACATAAGCTGTGGTGAGACGACTGCTCTGTGTATATACACACACACACACACACACAGAGGCACTTCTGATGTGCAAAACACTGGTGTGGCACAGAAGAAAAATCACTCAAGCAGCTGATTCAGGTTTGTGGCCAACCTGCCCGAGGATCGATATTCCTGGACAGAAAGCTGCGTACACCCCATGTCCACAAGGCAAAAAAGCAATCCCACCCGCTTTTTTTTCTTTTGGCCCCCAGCCCATTCCTGTTTATGGCCAATCCTTGAACACTTGGAGTAAACCAGAAGGTGGAACCACACAGAGAGAGAGGAGATGGCGGTGCATGGATGCACATGAACAGAGGGAACAGAGGCCTGCCATCAGGCACACCACCGAAAAAGGAAGGAGCACCCCACACGCACAACCACCTCTAGCTACCTACACATTGCTCTGTGCCCACCTGGCTGCCCGGGGGCATCCCTCTTCTGCTCCGGCCAGAGTTAATGGTCTGTGTAACACAAACCAGGTGCACGGGAAATTACAGCGTGGCACACTTCGGATGCTCTCCTCCTCCTGAGGGCAGGAGTCTCTTTCGTGGCCTCCCTAATCAGCAGGCCATTAACTGAGTGACTAATGCGAGGTCATCCCCTGCTGGAAGATACCCGGCAGGGGAGAGATTCAGCACAGACCCGCTCACCAACGTTTGCCAGCGCTTTCAAAAAGTGGCACTTCCAGCCCTCTAGCCTACTCTGGAAATGATCAACCAACTCCGGAGAGTTGGAAGAGCGAGAAAGGAAGAGCGAGAAAGTCCCACAGGGAGAGCCAGAGCCAGCTTGCCACGAGTGTTAGAAAGGGGTGGGTCTCCCTTTCGCAGGAGGGGGACACACTCTGTTCTTATTTGAGTTCTGAGGGCCCCGAACAGCACAAGCAGTGATGTCACAGGTGACCAGATTCAAACATTTAGCCTTATTTTATTTATATCCACCTTATATATTGCATAGATAACTCAAGGTGGCAAACGTACCTCCCTCCTCCTCTATTCCCCACAGCAAGAGCCCTGTGAAGTAGGTCGGGCTGAGCAAGAGGGACTGGCCCAAAGTCACCCAGCGGGCTTTCATGCCTAATTCACCACCTCCGAGCTTCTAGCCCGATGCCTGAGCATCAGGACCAAACTGGCTCTCAAAGCACTTACTCTTCCCTTCCCCTTCAACTCTTTAATTTACTCTTCCTCCTTTCATTTTCTCACAGGCTCAGTTTTTATTAACAACTCTTTGCCTCTTAAATCGATGCCTCAATTCTTCTCCGGGAGGAATCAAATGGGTTTGTTACTCTTTGCCACACCCTCAGGTACTGTTACCAAAGAGCTCAAGAGAGACAAAATGGAGAGTAGAAAATTGTACCAATTTGTATTCTGGCCCTATGTGAAACCCCTAATTTTTTGCAGCAAGAAGACAGGGTCGCACGAACAATGTGTGGGAATAAATGCACACTTCTATGGCCCTCAGCTTCCAACTTGGTGGGACTCTCAGTGCCTCAAAGATGGTTTAGAGCGATGCTTGTCAGCCTCAGCGACTTTTAAGATGTATGGTCTTCAACTTCCAGAATTCCCCAGCTAGGACTGGATGGGAGACCACCAGGAGATCTCGGGGATGAAGGCCCAGAAAAAGGCCAAGACAAACCACTTTCATTTTATTTCCAAGAAAACGACACACGAGAATTCTGCAGGTTTGAAGTTCCCGTCGCTTAAAGTTGCTGAGGTTGAGAAATTAGAAGAGTATTAGAAGAAAAGCAGAGGAGCAAAATTTAAATTTCCAGCAGCCTCAGGTCGCTGGAGAATCTCAGCTCAGTCACTACATGATAGAGCCTCATCTGCTCTATCAGGTTTTGTAAAGACACAACACTCCCAACCTCTGAAGGCTGTAACAAGGATAGAAAGGAGGACAGGATCTTGGACCTCGGTTTGACCTCTTGGAAAAGGAAAGGTAAATTTAAGGTAAATAAAGGTAAAATTTCATTTAATAAAACAAATGAAATTAAATAAGGTAAGTAAAAGTAAAATTTCATTTACCTTATTTAAAGTAAATAAAGGTAAAATCCCCTTGGAGACAAATTTGGCTGTTAGTGATCAATACAACCAACTGCACACGTAAAACCAGTATTAATTAATTAATTAGATAAGTATGTTAATATAAGCACATCTTACGTGTCAAAATTTGGCCACACTTCAAGGAACAGGGCCTAATTTCCCGGTCACTTGGATCCGTTTTATTTACAGCTACAGTAGTACTTGACTGTAAAAGTAATACAGGTAGTCCTCAACTTGCAACCATTTGTTTTTAGCAACTGAAATCACAACGGTGCTAAAAAAGTGACTTATGACGGTTCTCACATTTACGGCTGTCGCAGCGTCCCCACAGTCGCTTGACCATGATCAGGATGGGTTCTTGGCAACCGTCACGCATTTATGGCGGTTGAAGAATCTGGTGGTCACAAGATGGGCCGTTTGTAAGCTTCACAGCTGGCTTCTGACAAGCAAAGGCAATGGAGAAGCTGGCAGTGAAGTCACAAGTCGCAGTGACCTAATGTCTCTCTTAATGACTGTGCCATTTAGCAATGAGTTTCCAGTCCCAAATGCGGTCATTAAGTAAGGATTAACTATAGCTATAAATAAAACTGATCTTAATGAATGGGGAATTTGGTTCGGTGCGCAGTTGTCAGCTCAAGGCGGGCACCAGCATAAGAGGGACAATATAATATGACATGCTGGATAGTTTCAGGGGTTTCTTCTTCACGGGGCACCGGCGAGATTTGAGTGGGATGCTTCTTGTGCCTCTCCTTGAAACCACATGGGAATGCATCGAAGCCTGCCAAGGCTAGAGCCCTCCTGAGGTTGGGGGCAACGACTTAAGTGTCTAGCAGGTCTGGAAGGAGGGCTATGGCTATTTAAAAAAATGCATTTTTCTAGAGGGACATCAGATCTGAATGTCCTTCAAACAATCAGCTACCTCTACTGCAAACGCACTTAGGAAGAACCTAACAGTTCCCCTTTCTTTGACTCTTGGTGTTTGTGTGGAAACATCCACAGCATTTTCTTGGCAATGAAACAGAAGTGGTTTGTCATGCCCTTCTTCTGGGGCCCTATGCCGAGAACTCCTGGTGGTCTCCCATTCAAATATTAGCCAGGCCTGACCCTTAATTTCTCAGCCTAGAAAGACATCAGCCAAGTGCTGCCACCTGCTGAAATATGATAATTCAGTTAAAATTGTAGCGTCTCAATATTCCCACTCTTTGTTTTTGCAAAAAAAAAAAACTTCCTTTGGCCTAACTCTGCATATCGCCAGAGGCACTTCCTTTCTGAAGGCCTCTGAATCAAATGAGATCTCCTAACGTTGTGTCTCTCTGGAGAGGTCCTCCAAAACACCATCAAATGGCACCTGAGAGGAGACATCATATTTAATACATAAAGAGCTCAACGCAATCAAATCAAATTCAGCTTTTGTTTCAACCCGCTCTAGGTTTTTGGGTTGTAGCCTCCACTGCCGTTCTAAGCCTTGGCCAGAAAAAAAAAGGTTGTGCCTTTGTGGATGTAGTTATTTTTATTTATTTATAAATCCAGTTTATAAGCATTCCTCCCAACTCCAGCAGGATCTGGGTGGTGAATAACAAGACAAGCAGTGTGTTAAAAATTAATTTAGAAAAGCACAAAGGCCAACTGTTGGAGGGGGCATCCTAGACCAGCCTTGCACACCCACCTTCCCAAAGGAGCCCACTGCTCAAGGCCACGGGGAAGAGTTGAGTCTTCAAGGCTTGCTTGGAAGACAGTAGGGTAGGGACTCTTCAGATCTCTGGGAAAATTACTCCAGAGTGCAGGATGGGTGCAGAGAAGATCTCCTTCTGGGATCAGATGACATTGCTCCAAGGAAGGGCCCAGAGCAGGCAACCAAGCAAAACTTCCATGGTTTTGAAGACAGGCAGCCCCCCACCCCCAAATAATAAGGCACTATCCTCTTGAACCTTGGACATGTGGCGAAAGATCCAACCCCCTGGAAAGACCATAAAGCCAAGAAAAATGAAGGAAATATCCTTCATTCAAAAATATGAAGTATCCGACTAGCAGCGGGGTAGACGGACTGACTCAGCTGGAATGGTGAAGAGGGCACTGTTGGAAGACCTGAAGGACCAGATTATATAAAAATCATCTTGGAGAAGATCTATCCATGTGCTCAATAAGAGACAACCTCAACTTGGTGACACTCAGTAAAACAGTTGAACAATCAGGCACCAGAAAACCTGGGTTGGAGGTGCCATTATTGCTACCTGCAGCCGAGAGAAGAGGCATCTCACAACCCTGCTAGAAAGTTATCTGGGAGAAGTCAAGCTGTGAACGGCCACCTCCAGGCTGGAAATGGAGAGCTCCTCCACCATTAATTCTTCACCCACCACGTAAAGTCTCCAAGAGTCTTGTCTATTTTTGTCTTCCTCTCAGATTTACAGTCCAAGAGACCTTCAAGATCTGTGGGCAGCTGAGAGCACAGGGAGAACAGCGGAGCAGGAAAAGACGTGTGTGAATCAGAGAGAGTGATTGTGTGAATGAATCAGATGACAACTGCAGGACCCATTCAGAGGTGGGGGGAAGGTGAGGCTGCTCCAAGGCTGCCACGACTGTTCGTTGCCTATATGAGACTGCTCTGCCCATAGGCAAAGTGATGCAACCGCCTCAGGCAACACACTAAGCCTTTCTATTCAGTTCCAGGAGCTGTTCAGGTTGACCAGATCTGTAAACCTGGCACAGGATGTTGTTTCATTTCCAGAATTAAAGTAATGCTCACCTGGGACCCTAGTCAGCTTCTCCATAACTGCATTCACACAACACCTTTAATCTGGTTATCAAATTAATTCACCTCCTGGGTTCACACATTACTTGCAACAGGCCGCAACATAATCGAACCGTCTGGGTGAGCACAAGATATGGAGACAGAAGAAAGCTAATCAAGATTCACGCAAACCATGCTGGGTGTGCATTAAGTCACTGGGTTGTTCCTTGACAAGGTTGAGCAGGTTGGGTGAAGACAGGCTGCGCAAAATAAAGAACTTTTATCTTTGCGAATGGGAACACAAATATGCTGACCTCAAAACAGACATTTTTGAGGGTTTGAAGCCTGGGAAAAAAAACTTTTTTAGATTTTAGCAGCTGGGAGAAATTTTAAGGGTGGGGAAGGAAGTAATTAAATTCTTGGAAGTTTCTCACTCCACTGCTCACACTTTAAACCTTGGAAACACTCAGAGTTGCTGGCAGACAGGTGTATTAACAATTAATAAACTATCATTATTTAATAAATTATTTTTAAAAATACCTCTTTCTGCTGATGTCACCTGAGTGTCTTTTACCCGCTTCAGTAATGCCACTTGCTCCTTTACAATGCTCTGTCATTCATAGCATTCAGGACAACATTTGCTCCACAAACAACAAACATTTTTTGCCCAAATGGCACAACAGTAGGAGACTTACAATAATTGTTCATTTTTAAACAATTAAATTACCTATACCAAATCATAGAAGCAGAACTAAGCTTGCTTTCTGTAACCTGCTTGAAATACAGTATATATTTTTTTCAAAATAATCTCCTTGCCCAACTGTTGGGTAGCTTGGGTGGCTGTTGACACTCAACAGGAATTAATATCCAACTATTTAGAAGCCCAAGAACAACAAGGAAACAAACTTCTTTCACCTTTTCAGTATTCCCTCCATTCACAACAGTCCCAAGAGAATAAAGAACCTTCAGAAGTCCAAATGGACTGTTTTGTTCCGAGCTCTGGCACGTAATGATAGGACTGGCTGTGGCATGTCACTTGAAAACCCCCAGTTAGGGCTCCAACTAGCAAAACTCTCTTCTGTGCCATCAGACACTTGTAATCAGCACTCCTGCATGCTTAAGAGACACTTGCAATCTCTCTTAACTCAGCAATAATATTCCCACATCCACTGTCAGCGACAGTGGCCCCTCCAAAAGAGAACTGCCAAAGGGGGAGGACAGAACAGCCTCTTTTAATAGATGGCAACTGTGGTGGTCTCTCACTGAGAGAGATGCCCCTGTGCCCCTTCTTTCCAGAGTGCTTCAGGGCCTTGGCATAATAGGGCTCATTAAAGACTTCCAGGTCCTTGCTGCTAGCCCCTTGTCTCATTAAAATAGATTGGGCTGTCAGCCCCAATATGCAAGTGGCTTCATCAGTAGTCAGGAGTTGTGGGGGGCAAACAAATGGGGGCTATGAAGAAGAAGCAGGAAGAAGGACACAGTCAGCTCCTGGATTTTGCTTTATCTGATGCAACAGTCCCTCTTGAGGGATGAGACACTGCATTGGGGGGAGTGTGCAGGCCTTCTTGGTTCAGACACAAATGAGTAGCGAAGGTTCCTTCTGGCTCGGCTTTTGATGAAGCCCTATGCACTGCATAAAAATGCCACAACGAGGCCCAATGAGGAGTTTTGCCACAGACCTGTCACATCCTGGGTTAGGCTCCCATGAGTTCAGGGACTGGTGGCTAAGTAGAGGCCCAGCCCTGTGCTCAGCATCTTGTGAGAAGCAGACCCTGCTGCTTAATCAGAATGAGATGCATTTATTTAGACTCAGGATATTAGCTGAATGAAGTTGCTGCAATGGGGCTGATTTGGGCTTTCGGGTGGGAAGCACATGCATGGTTTCTGGTCCACTGCCTTTTTAGGAAGCAGAACAGGTGCTTCAGAGTGAATTTCAGATGTGCTGATTGGCATGTACTCAAGAGAGCAATAAAGCAACATTAAAGTCCAGAACGTGGCACATGGGCAGAAATGGAGGCAGCAGCTTCACCACTGCACTGGTTGCTAGTTGGCTTCTAGGTACAGTTTAAGGTGCTGGTTATCACTTTATGGCGTAGGGAATGGCTATTTGAGGGGCTTCCTATCTCCAGCTGTCTTGCCCCCCCCCTCTGGTTTACTCCAGCAGGGTGAATATGCTCTGGGGCCTGTCAATTGAAGAATGTCCTCTTACAGAGCCCAGGAGATGGGTCTACTCTGTAGTTGCACATCTAGAGAGTAAGGAAGAGGACTTTGATAGAAATGTGCAAGAAGCATCACATAGGAAAAAGAGGACAAAAGTTTTTTTAAGTCCAGAGCAAAGAGATGAAATTTAGAAGTTTAGAAATTTAGCCCAGGTAATGGCTCCTCCCTGATTCACAGGAGTATAAGAAGTTGGAGGTAGAGGAGAAGTCCAGCACAAACAGACTCACAAGATTCTCTTATTGTAGCCAATCTAATACTGTAAACTTAATTTTAGTCTTCCTCTGGGGTTGTTTTCAGTGGGGTTGACACATACATCAGAAATTCATGTGGCTCCCACCCTTATTTCATCCAGGAAATTACTGAATACCTGATTGTTCTCCCAGGTTTGGGGATATGGTGACTGTAGCCTTTTTTGGTATTTTGTTTTGGCTTTATTTTATGGGGGTTTGTTTCTATACAGTATGTTGCTCTTCTGATCTGCTGTATTGTTTTTACGCTGGTTGTTTTCAGTTGTAAGTCACCCAGAGTCATTTGAGAGGTGGATGATCACAGAATTAAAAGTCTCTGCCATTTTGCTACCATGTCTGTGATTTATTTAAGGATGTGCAACTGGCTGGGCAGCATGGCTACCGCTGGAATGCACTGGCCAGCCATCACTTTCTCCTCGTTTCCATCCTGGGTCCAGATCAAACTCAACATCCTTGGATTCAAAGAGGATCTGAAAGTGACCAAAACCTTAAGGGAATAACAGCTTTGGAATTTCAGCACCATGGAATGGTTCTCTTATGCCCTCCAAAAAAAGGGAAGATTTTTTGAGCCAGCTTTTTTCTCGGATCCCTGGGACAGGAACTCCAACACCTGCACAAAGGAGCATGGCTTTCTATCAAGGAAAGATCTAGCACAACCTTGGCAGCTTTAAGATGTGCAGACTTCAATTCCCAGAATTCTCTGGTCAACATACTGGCTGGGGAATTTGGGGAGTTAAAAGTTTACACATCTTAAAGCTGCCAAGGTTGAGAAACACTGCTCTAACACAAGGCTGCCATGTAATTTTTATCTGCGTGATGATGATGCTCAGACGTTAAGGCCCAAAGGAGCCATGCACCCAACATACTTTGTTGTGGAAATAATTCAGTGTTTTGAGCAAAAGCCTAACAAGGGTTAATTCCTAATTCTGCCATCTCATTGTAAAATAACTGAATGGGCTGGTTTCCCTAACATAAAGCAGACACAGACACCCACACATCCTAACCAAGGCTAAACAGGACCGAGTTTAGCATATTTCACAAATGCAGTGCTGGAGCTTTAATTGACCTGGTTAAACACAAACCCAGTTATTGTTTTAATGCCCCTGTAAGGTTGCCTGGAATAAATGGAAAACCTGTTGGGATGATTATATGATACCTGTGGACACTGGGTGATGCCATGAGAATGCAGGGAGTTTTATGTCCTCTCCCTGCACGTTTAGCAGAGGCTGATACTCAGTCACTTCTCTTTTCCTGAAGACGGAAAATTCCCCAAAAATGGTTTAAAACATGCTGAATGTTCCATGCCCATTTCAGGGACAATATCCACTACCACCATGCTTTTAAACTCTCTTCAAAAATGACTAACTTAATCAGGACGGGTCCTGGCTAGAACAGTTACAGACAGAAGGTACAGCACTGAAATGTAGCAGGAGCGATACATTTAGGAATCTTAGCCCTGACATTACTACCTAACCTATGTTCCACTTCTCCCCAAAACATCTGTCTCACCCAGGCAGTAGCTGAGTGAGGGTTGCATCCCTAGCCATCTGTAATTATCTCAAAACAGCTCAGCCTCCCCATAGGCTGCTGCTGTCCACAGAGCTGGAGTTAAAAGTCCAGTTTACAGCACTTGGGTAATTATGATGAACATTGTTCATCCTCTAAACTTTAGATTTCGAGCTTCTCACAAAAACTCTAATCTTGCTGCATTGCCAAGGGCAATTTATACACCGCCGCACCCTTGGGGGAGAGCAACAAAAATATTTCTTCTCAGCTGGCTTCCTAAGGTTTGCATTGAAAAGAGCAAGGGGATTAAGCAACAGCTCTGCCCCCCCAAGGCAGAAGGGGTTTGGGCTTTCATGAGCGTCGACACAAACTAATCTGATTCACACTAATAATCACCCGTAATTACCTTTCAGGTTCCTCACTTCTTCCAATTTTCTGATGCATTTCTTTGCTCAGAAAGGATGGTGAAAAGCATCGAGGGGAAGTTTTTTAAAAAGGGGGCGCAGAGGCATTGTAGGATAAATTACATTTAGAAATGCATATATTTAGGCCCAGCACATTTACCAATATGCTTCTGGGGAGAAAATACATTCACAGTAATGTATGAATATTTTTTTTAAATCACAGAAATGCACATTTTTTTTGAATCACCAAAATGTGCAAAATGGATAGAAGCAAAATTGTTGGACCGCAAGGCCTACATCTGCTGTTTTACAGACCTCTGTTTCGGTCCCTCCTTAACTTGGTCTCTGACCATAAATAAACAAGCCCTGAAATTCTGAAACTTTCTTCTTGCTTCCCAACAAACTGTAGACTCATTGCCCAACCACTTCCCAAGAATTTAGTTCTCCCCATAATTCCAAGTGAATTCCCCCCAGAGAATCTGCACCAAATGCCATGGGGTTCAATGGCTGAGATCCCAAACCCAGATTCTTTCTCTTTTTTGAATTGCACTTAAAGCCTGACCTTCTGTTTCTCATTAGCGCTGAATGCTTGTACAAGAAGGGGAAAAACCGAATCCAAATATTCACTCACTGGCAAGCAAATGAGAAGTAAAAGGTCCCAGAATGCAACAAAACAAACAAGTAAATAAATAACACTCTGAGGGAAGGATACTTAAAAGAGGCAACTGTACAAACACTTTAAATCATTATTGTTGTTAGGAAGATGGTGATAATGATGCAAACACATCCTGAATGCAAACCTCACATTTGCATGGATCTTTTTTCTCCCATCATTGTCTACCCAGTGTTTCTCAACTTCAACAGCTTTAAGAAGTGTGCACTTTGACTCCCAGAATTCCCCAGTTAGCATGCTTTAAGATGAGTGGACTTCAGCTCCCAGAATTCCCCAGCCAGTATGAATTTTGGG
>JANHZU010002132.1:43826-54733 GCA_032468055.1 Acrochordus granulatus | reverse complement strand
GTGATTAAGCTGGGTTAGTTTATGGTTCAAAGTATGGGGTGAATCCAGAAAATGGGTTTGCTCAATCTCCTGGTGAACAGAATGATGTGTGTCTAGGTAAGTAAAAGACCACCCAGTTTCATTCCAGAAGATACTAAACTTGGCCTGTACGCAGCTTAGTATATTTGGATCATATTTGATCAGGCTATGATTGCTTGAGTGCAGAAAATGGATTGTTTTGAATGGACTGAAGTTCAGGATTATTCACACAAACAGAAACGAAATAGGTCAATCTTGGGCTAGCCAAGATGGGAGCTGGGAAAAGACCCATTCTAGAAAAAATAGGAGTGGAAAGTAAGCTTTACAAAAATCTTCCCTGTGCAGGTGGCCAAATAAGGATTGGAGTCCTGCTGGGATTTTCCCTACCATTTAGGGTATGCTATTACTTCCCAAGCATGCAAAAAATTCAGCAGTGTGATCAATGATCAATAGTGGAATCACTGGAAGGGAGCAGGAAGGGCCCCCCATCTTCCCCTGTCTGGTTCCAATTTCATCTTTCCTAACCTCATCCTGTCAGATGGGATGAAGTGGTTGCAGGGCCCAAAGTGAACAAGGAGAGAGCCAGGATTAAAGAGGAGGGCAAGCTTAGTACAACATTAGAAAGGCGGATTTGCAAGTTCACGCACAGGAACCATACTTTTTGGTCACTAAAAGCCCATTTTCTAGGACTGTCCAGTATGTGAAGCATCAACTAACTCAACGGGCTTGGTTTCGCCCCACAGGCTAAGCCACAAAACCAACCTACTAACCAAGATAAAAATCAACCAGGCTTAGCCTGTGAAGTGAACGCTGGTGCTCTCGGTGAGTCCTTCACTGGCTTATCAGAGGTGTTGCCCAAACCCAGGCAGTGGAGAGAGGCAAGCACCAGGGCCAAGGAAGGCTTCAACTCAGTTTTGCTCAAAACAGCTCTCCAACTGGAGCAAACCTCGCCGTTCTGATCTGCCCACCAAGTGGGAGCAGCTGGATGCTTCAAGCTGGGGCACGCTTCTACTTTGGCACATGAGGGCGGTCTGGAAGAGAGCCCAGGTGGTGGGGGAGGCAGGTGAGAAACTCTGGAGGACTTTTGCTGCTAAACCAAATGTCTTTGGAGCCCATCTGTGGGGGACGGAAGAGATGGAGATGGAGCAGCTCAGCAACTCCACTGTGCGGAGGGAGGACATGCCCTGGCTCGCTGTTTGTTCAAACTGGTTTGAGCTTTAGCGTGCACACACATGCACAGAAACAGAAGGGGAGGGGGGACATGAATGGGACTGTCTGTTGCAGGCTCAACAAGCATCTCCAGATGAATACAACGGATCTGCTAATCAACAATGGAGGAAATACATATGACTATATACCTCCACATCTCCAAAATAAAGCCCAGACTTTAAAAGAACTGTTTTTCCCCCTCTCTTAGTACTCCTTGAAAAGTAGGCAAGCAGATCTTTTCAACCCTCTCGAGTCTCTTTTTGGCTCCCTTTGGTTTAAAAAACAAGTTTTTTTTATTTTAAAGGCTGTTTGTTCCAGGATAATGGATCAGGCGCAAAATAAATTACTTCCCTGCAAGAATTCATCTCATCAGGGATTTTTCCCCATTCCCATTTGATTTAGTTAATTAGTTTTGGCTCTTAAAGGCCATTTTCCTCCAAATTTTATGTTTTTTGCTTGTGTATTTCTTTTGCCTGTCATCCAGGAGCCATGTGTAATTTTCCACAATCCATGTATGTGGATTGCCAATCCCATGCATGGGCCAACAAACTGGGCATGAGAGCTTGGAGGCCAAGCTGAGATGCTACAATGAAGTAAATGCATGTGAGCAAAGCCAAGGTGCAATTTTACTGCTTGATTCCAAACAAAGTGTGTTTGTATATGTTGTCTATATGCATGTTGGTACACAAGAGAGACAGAAAGAGAAAATAGCACCAAGGCCAAATCAAACATCTGTGCAAGACAAGATGATTCAGCAATCTTTACGAGTGATAATTCAGGAATAAAACTGGCTAAGTTGTGTTGTTGTGTGTTTGTGTAAACCTTCATTCTTGCTCAGGTTTGCAAGCATCCCCAGAGGTTCATTGCAAGATCCAGATTCTTGCTGTAGGTAGAGAAGGTGAGGATGGATGTACAGACCACTCAGAATTTGACTACCAGATTAATTTAGTTTCTGGATTTGTATAATCATGTCAAACCATAAACTAATCCAAACAGGCTGGATACATACATCACCCCCCCAAACACACAGAACTAAGCTTAGCAGGTTGTGCAAAGGCTCACACCCAGTTTTCACTGCCCTTTTTAAAGGTCTTGTGTGAGCCCAGCCAGTGGATGTGAACCATGGGAAAGTTTTGCTTTGCTGGAAAAAGCAATCTGCAATCTTGTTTGAAAAATGGCTATCGGCTGATCCTGTGGGCTGCAGCTCAAAGTAATTATGAGAATAAATATAAGTGCATGTTCAAATTAAGTTCTGGACCTTTCCCAAGCAGGGGATGTTGCTTTCTTAGTCTCAGAGAAGCTAATTTGGGGTGTTTTTTACCAGGGCAAGTCAAAAAAATATTTTTTTTTGCCTAACTTTATGTGTCACAGAAACCAACTAACCAACGAACCAACCAACCAACCAACCTTCCTTCCTTCCTTCCTTCCGTCCTACCTACCTACCTACCTACCTACCTACCGTGCCATCTGGATCCTTCTGAGAAAAGGCAGGATGAAAACAGAGCAAAGAATACACACACACACATATACCCGTCACACTATTCCAGCCATGTGCAGAGAAGGCTAAGAATGCTGAAGCCAGGACACTGCAGGCCAGAGAGGACTGAAAACTACTTCATATCAGCACTCTGCACGAGTAACTTTCAACTTCGTCAACTGCTCTTTCTCTATCCACGCTGTAAGTCGCTTCGAGCGCTGCCTTTTGTCCTGAAGGCCTCCTCCTCCCTCTTGCAGCATCTCTTCGGCCACCCCTCCTGGCCTTCCTCTCCGGCCACCCCTCCTCCTCCTCCAGCTCTCCTGCCGTTCGATTCTCACTCGCTCTCGCGACGACCGGGTCGCCTCAAGGTGCTCCTTCCATCCCTCCCGCGTCACTTCCGTGTTCAGCCCACACTCTCCAGCCGAGATTCGCTCTCGACCCCGCGGCTTCTCATCCACTGTGCGCACCTCTTAAGGACCTCCTTTTCTTGCACGCAACTTCCGCTTTGCTTTCCCTGGCATGCTTCGCTCTGCCTTCCGTGACCGCATCGACTTACACATTGCTGTTGCTACTTTTGAAAAACAGGTACCATTTTCTCCTCTTGCAGCCCATGTCGCAATCTTCCATAGGCCATGATCAAAGATATTAACTTCAGCCACCCATCACGGTTTGGGTCAATTGAAGTTTTTACTTCATTGTTTTTTTAGCAAGATAAAGAAGGCACAGAGGTTACCTACAGTATTTCTTGCTAAAGGGAAGGATAGAACAAGTCAGTTTGGGCAGAGCCTAATCGGTGTACCACAAACACAACCAAAGATTCAGATTTGCTCATACCGTTTTCTGCTAACTAGAATCTCTGTTTTGGCCTTACGTGCAGTCTACCAATGCAGAGGTACCTGTGACATACTGGCCCATTTAGCATATGGTGTCAGCTCTTCAGGTAGACCAAAGTCATGAGACCAATACAGGTAGTCCTTGAGTTACAATTCATGAGAATCATAAAGGGATCGCTCGTCATTTTACAATCTTATTTGTAGCGGTCATTAAGCAAATCCAAAGTACTCTGTGGTCTTTAAGCAAACCAATTGTTCACTTTGGGTGCAAACCAGAAGTAAAAACCATAACTGCCATAAAACACAGTCATGTGACTGCAGGACACTGCAAGCCACTGTAAATGGAGCCAAGTTGCCAAGCTCCTGAAGTGCAGTCATGGGACTGGGGAGGAGGCTGACCATCAGGACTTCAAACCTGGGTTGTAAGTAGCACCCCAGGCATGTCCATCAGAACTCTGAAGAGTTGCTAAACGACCAGCTGTAAATCAAGGACTACCGTAGTTACTTTTATTAAAAGGAGAATCCTTGCAAACCTAAATGAGCTTTTCCCCTTCCTGCCTTTATCTTCAGGAAAACTAGGTTTGGTCTTCCCTGAGACGCTTTCTCAGGTTACATTTTTGCCCAGACTTGGATTTCTTTCATCTAACCACTGTCTGGGCTGCAGCTCTTCCTTCTCACCTTTCCTCCTGTGAAAATCAGTCAATAAGTGACCAGCTGTAAGTCAAGGACTACCTGTATAAATATGTTACATAGCGTAGGGCATTGAAGGGGGGTCATGGTAGCCAAGTGGTTAAGATGCTGGGCTTCTCAGCCAGAAGGTCAGCAGCCCTAGTTCAAGATGCACGTATTGTGCATGCTCCCATACTTGTCCCAGCTCCTGCCAACCTAGTAGTTCCAAAGCATGTAAAAATGCAAATAGATAAATAAATTGGTGGGAAGGTAACAACGTCTGTGCGCCAGCAACATGACCACAGAAGTGTGTTCAGACAATGCTGGCTCTTCAGCTATGAAATGGAGACAAGCACTGCTCCCTAGAGTTGGACACAACTAAAAGGGGAAACCTTTACCTTTATAGGGCATTGAATGGAACCATATGATGTATCTACCTTTCCACAGTTTATTTCCTTCAAATTGACTGAGAACTGGCAGAAAAAAAAAACAGGCTAATTTTTCTGCAAGGCAGGATCTGGCAAGCCAGGGCAAATACTGTGAGTGGCATCAAACATCTGGGCTAAATCACATAGCTCTGTTTTGGAAACCGCAGACCTTGATCCAAATAATCAAATACAGACTTGTTTTCCAGAAATGTGAAATAAAAAATACAGTGATGAAAACAAGTTAATGAAACAGGTTCTTGTCCCACCACTTTTTGGGCAGTTTAGTATCTTCTGCCCAAGCCCTGCACTTAACAGCTACTACTGATTTTGGCCAGATTTTTTTTTTCTGAAAATCCAAATGTTGCCCTCTGGTGTCTTAACTGGAAACAATTCAATATGATGGTCATCACCTACAAAGTCCTTCATGGCATGGATCCAGGTTACTTAAGGGACCACAAACCCCAATGAGTTCAGCCCGTCCCACCCATGCCGGCAGTAAGGCATGCTTTGGATCCTGTCAACCAGGGAATTTCGGATGGCAGGATCCAGAAGACAGCCTTTTCTACCATGGTGCCCGCCCTTTTGAACATCACTCCTCCAGGGTAAGGTTGGGCTCCACCCTTTTGGCCTTCCAAAAAAGCCTGAAGACATGGCTCAGAAGGTTGGCCTCGGGGCCAGGTAGCCATATTTCTTCAGTAAGGTGGTTACTTAATTAATGGCCCCATTTCCATTCTGTCCCCCTGTCTCCTAATCTTTTATTTTTACTTTGGTACCTATTTATTATGTAATTGTACATTTTTACTGCTATTTTAATGTGTGCCACTCAGAGTCGTTTTTTGCAAGTTGGGTGGCAAATAAAATTAATAAAATAAAAAAACTGCAGTTTTGACCACCTTCACAGCTTCCAGAGGTTGGCATTCCATATCCCCAGCTAATGGGCACTGTTCTTGACAGCCCAGTTGCAAATGCTAGGAGTTGCCCCTTCAGCACCTTGGAAGACCCAACTTTGTGAACATTTTGCGGCTCACCTTTGAGGTCCAAGTTGCGGGCTCCATTGGAGTGCTGTGTGACGGTGCGTGAGTCAATCTTCAGCGTGTGGACATTGCTAGTGTCACGGGACACAATGACATTGTGCCACTGGTTGTCATTCACTGGCTTGTCCGAATTCCCCTTCATCAGCGATGGCCCATTACCCAGGTCAAAAACGTAGTGGATGTACCTACAGGGTGACCAAAACAGAAGGAATCAGAATAAAAGGGGGAGATTCAATTAATTCAGTTCAAACTTTCAGCCTAAATTGGAACATGGACTCACATCAACCAGTAAAGCCAAAGCCACTCTCTCCAGAGAAAGGCAGCTGACTAAGGTAGAGAATTCCCTTCCAATTCCTCACCAAATATTAAAAATAAATACAGTACTTCCATTGTTAACATTAGTTTAGCCTCCAAGGTCTGAATCTGGCAAGGCAGGAACCAGCAGTTCCCCAGACGGGGGAATGAAGAGGCCAACTGTCAGGCCTAAGCAACTGATGTGAAGGGTTCGAGTTGATTACTTTATTGCAGTTCTACCTATAGCACAGGAAACTTCCCAGGCTGCTTGCCTTCTCTTGGGACAGTTAGGTCAGGTTCCGTGGAGCTTACAGGGGTGTGTATGTGTGTGTATCAGTCCCAAATCTCTTGCAATTGCACAACAATTCAAGGCTCACTCCCTGCCTGAACCCTCCTCCCGATCAACTCAGAGCAGGTACCTTCCAAGGGCGCTGAGAGAATAGCCTAGCAGCCATCAGCCCCAAAGGGCAGGAGCAAAAGTTTAAACTCTGAAGTCTGTTCCTCCATAAAGAAAGGGGCCTTTCAGTACTGCTGATCATCACTGTGTATAAGGCAGTTTTCTCCTCTGCAGTAGAAGAACTGAGTGCTAGACTGGGGGCTGAGTGTCATAGCAGAAGTGTGAAGACTGGCTAATTCATGGAAATCAGCTAAATCAGCTAAAATTCTGATACGGTAATTTGGTTTTGTTGGAATTACTTTTTTAAGATGTAAACAGGAAGGAAGGAAAAGCAGGAAGATGCTTCCAAAAAGCAGAATTTGTCACTGACCAACAGGTGTTGAGTGAGGCTATGGGGCGTAGGGAGAGAGGGTGGAACAGAATCTTCCCTCAGTGAGGAAATGGCTGTTAGTGGGAGGCAGATTGTGGCCTGGAAGTGGGATTAACACTGCAACATGGCAGAGGTCACAGAGTGACAATTCCAAGCTGAAATGCACTTGGCTTTTCCTGCGCAGACAAGCCCCCCCCCAGGTCAGGCTCAAGCAGACTGTGCTGGCCAGGGAGACTTACCCTTTGACAAGCTCCACCACAATGAAGTCGTTGCCGTTGCCACTGTTGAAGAGGATGAGACCATCGGTGGCCGTGGTCTTGAACTGGAAGAAGAGGTGCATGGAAGCGTAGGCTTGCAGCGTGGCCAGCGCCAGGTAGCTGGACTTGCTTTTGAAAGTGACGGGGTCGGCAATGATGCTGCGCAGGCCAAAGCGGGCGTTCAGCTCACAGTAGCTGATGTCCCCGTTCTTGCAGAGGTCTATGTAGGGCAGCCCGTTGAAGACCAGGCTGCTCAGGTGGCCAATAAAGTTGGAGGGCACCATAGAGATGAACCGCCGTTCCGTCATGATGCCCGTCTCGATGTTGTGGAATTCCAGGCGGGTGTGGGCGCCCGCCATCTGCCCTGCTTGGGCCAAGCAAAGGGTAGGAGGGCGAAATGTTAACAAGCCAAGCAGATGGCTGGCAAGGTTTCAGAGCAAGAGATCATGCACAATGTGAATCCAGAAAGTGGACTCAATCAGGAATCAGGTTACAGAAGCTGATGAATCAAAAACTTTAAACGGAAGCTGGAAATAGAAACATAGCTGAAGTCGCGGCGGTGAGGCTTTCAAAAAGCTGGCAAAGGCCCACCACCAGTACTTTAGCTATGATTCTATTTCCAGCTTCCTTTCCCTGTAGCCTTTCCACCACTCTGAAGCCAGATCTGCAATGGTTTCCTTCCATCATTGCTATTAATCCAGGCCCAGTTCTGGTGGGCTGGGTTTGCACGCGTTAATTTGATGACTGAATTAAATCTATTTTCTGGCTCTGCACCATCTGATAATGCGTGCAGGGACTAAAGGGGTGGATCTGTACAATGTGCCAAGCCACAACGCAGCAAACCAGGTTTTGCATGCTGCAGAACGGCATCTGGACCAGACTCCAGCTGTTTCCTTTACGCGCCTTCATTCCCCGCTCTGAAGCTCCCCCTAGTGGCCAAAGCGGGTTATTGTTCAAGATACTCAGACAGGAGAGGAAAAGGGCCCATTTCCAAGGTTGCTTGCCGCCCTCTAGTGGCGGAAGCGAAGAATGGCAAGGCTGCCCTTTCAGGTAGGAGCAGAGCCGTGCGGTCTAGGGTGGCCCCTTTTCAACCCAACCATTGCAAGCAGAAGCATTTGTGAGCTGAGCAGCAGCTCACTTCATCTGATAGATGCATAGAGTGGCTGGGACGCAGGGGAAAGGAAAGCATGCATACAGGCAGTCTCGACTTACAACCATTTGTTTAGCGACCATTCGAAGTTACAACGGCGCTGAAAAGGGTGACTTATGACTGGTCCTTGCACTTAAATTGTTGCAGCATCCCCATGGTCATGTTGACAAAATTCGGGCACATCCCAGGGTCATACAATCGCCATTTGCAACCTCCCATGTGGCTTCCGGCAGGCAAAATCAATGGGAGAAGCCAAATTTGCTTAATAACTGTCTAACTGACTTAACAACTGCAGTGATTTGCTGCAAAAATGGTTGTAAAGTTGGGCACAACTCACTTAACAATGGCCTTGCTAACCAATGGAAATTCTGGTCCCAAGTATGGTCACATGTTGAAGACTACCTGTAGTCAGAATAATGGACAAAGCAGCTCCGAATAGTGGGATCTCCGGAATGAGTCAAGAAAACTCGATTATTGAGCTAAACTGAGCCAATTAGTCCACTTTTCTGTAGTTTAGGGAGTTGTGTGAACCCAGTCTTTGTATCACAAGCATTTCTACTTCCCTGGCTTACCTTCCACAGTGACATTATCCACAGAGAGCTGCAAGTTCTTCCCACGCCGGACCACACGGACAGTGTGCCATTCGTTGTCATTGAGTTTGTGGCCAGCAAAGAGAGTTTCTGGCCCTTTACCTGTGGGCAGGATGGTGAGGTCAAGAGCAGCTGTTCTCCAGGACATCTGAGGATGGGTAGATTCCCCACCCTCCCACTGTCCCAGATCCCACTTAGGGAACACAACCCAAGACACAGAAAATGCTGAAGCAACAATTTCACTAGATCTTTCACCCCTGCACTAAGTGTACACACATATGCACACAGCGTTCGGCAAGCAAGCATGTGCATTCACACACTGAAGACAAGTCCCATGTTGGTGTGGTCACATCCACAGAATTCCTTATCAGTCTCTGGTAAATAAATAGGTGATTCTCAACCTTGGCAAGTTTAGCATGGGTGGACTTCAATGGAGTTGAAGTCCACCCATTCTTAGTTGCAAGGGTTGGGAAACACTGCTTTAGACTGTAGGCTTATTGGTTATGGGCTACCTTCCCCCATCTCTAGATACTGTAGGAGGCTGGAGGATTCTGGGAGATGCAGGTTGAGCACACTTGGAAAAGGCTAGAGCAAAGAAAGCAATATATGCGCATGGTTAGAAGCATTGCTTTTGAGCTGCCAAATAATCCAGAGATTGCATAAGACCGTTGGGGAGAGGTCATAAAAGCCACAATGCTTCATAAACTTTGCACAAGGGCTGCCATGACATGCAGGATGCCAGTAGAGGTCCAGGCATGGATAACATATGATAGAATTTGAATTTATTTTCCCTTTGCCCTCACCAGGCCTTTTTCTTCTTGTGCCACGTCATTTGTAAGCCTGAAGCAACATCTGCCTTAACACTGAGGCTGGGAAAAATGTGAGGCTGGCAGTCTTCTAACAATGCATTCCCAGCAAGTGTTCAGTTATCTCTTGATGAATAAGTGATATTTTTTTTAAAAAATGCAATAATCTGGAATCCTTCTTTCTTTTGTGGACTCTTATCACACAACTATCAGCGTTTCCCCTGACACCTTCATTCAAGCCAAGCCCACCTCTGTCAACCCAGAGAACACCCAACACCTAGAACCCTTTCTCTCTCCAAGCTGCCAGTTCCCCAACTCACCTGCAACTAGGATTAGTGTATGTCCAGAGTTTTGCAACCAGGCTCACCTGGGAACAGGTGTGGCCCCGGAGTATCCTTCACAGACCAAGGCATACCTGTCCATGCTCTTGTGAGCCCAGCAGGTTCTGTAGAGGGGGGAAGGGCCTAGTAAAAATGGGACTGGGGAAGAGGGTGGACAGACCCTGGGCAAGACTTCCAAGTGGCTCTTCCTGAGCTTTTGTCTTGACCCTTAAGAGCAAGTCCAGAACCTTAAGACAGAAGATGACAAAAGGCAGCAGACAGAGAAGCAACTCTCTTCCTCTTGGGGCTCCTGCATGTCAGGTTCAGACAAAAGCTTGCCAAAATTAATGCTAGACAATCACAACTTCAGCCACTTTTGCATCTTGGGATATTGGGCAGATCAGATACATCCATGAAAAAAAAGGAAAGCTGTCTCTAGTCCCTGGGTTGCAGAAACCAAGAAGGCCTTTCCTCAACCAGTTTTACATCCTTCTTCTTGGGCTGAGCAACAGGGACCGCCCCAAGGTCATAAAGTGGGAGCAGAAATCAGAGTCTCCCAGTTTCTAGCGTGGTGCCTTAACCACCGCACCAAGCTGGCTCTCCACCAGACCTGCATTAGAAACGACACAAGAGAAGATGGAAGCAGCAGCAGCAGCAGCAGCAGCAGCAGCAGCAGGAGAGGGAAGCAAGCAGGACGAGGCCGCTTTTGGCCCCTTGTAAACCGAGACCAGGTGACTTCACGCTAAAAGCCTCTCCTGGAAATGCCTGTGGTCCATTTCTCAAGTTATGGCTACGGCCCCTCGCTATGAGAAACCATTACTTTCCTCCCAAAGGGCCAGCCTGCGAGACCAAGGGTGGTTTCAGGTTGCTGCCGTCCTCTTTGGGAAAAGCCACATCCTCAGGAGCAGCTCAGCAGAGCCGCTTCTGGCTTTCAGAGGGCAGCAGCAGCGGGCGATTTCTCGGCGGCCCTTCTGGCTCTCTTTCGGGGCACCTGTGCAGCTGGCGAGAAGCTGCCAGGGAACTATTTAGGACGCGGCCTTTCGCCGGGGACTTGT